>CM065388.1:41142500-41162500 GCA_033060915.1 Euryodendron excelsum | reverse complement strand
ATTTATGAAAACCTAGATGTTTGACTAAATTCGGTAATATTTATGCACGACTCCTAGTTTGGTATATTTACTGCACGAATCGATGGTATGCATCTTTGATTTTAAACCCGATTTAATCTGGATTTGATTGTCAAAGAATAGTTGTATTTATTGCTAAATCTTCTGAATTTGAATTAAAGACTCACGAGGCAGTCAATGATTTGAGTTATCAAACACCACTATTGGAATTTCGAGTGAAGCAATTGTTTGGATCACTTGGTCTCAAGACTTTTTTTATCAAGTTCAATACAGTTTTCAATATTTAGTTAGAATAAACAAACACCTTTCAAATTATTGATTTTTGGTCTTTTTAGAAGTAGTTCCATTATTTTGTGTAAACTGAGAGGAGTGATGCATGTTCTTCATCACCTTGTCATCTTTCTTTAAGAATTCGACCCCGGGCTTTACTAGGTTATACGGCTTCGCTATCTTTTTTATGTTCTAATTTGAAGATGTAAGTGATCAGATCAACTTTTTGAAGACATAATTTTTTATTTTCATAATCTTTTTGGCATAAAAGGGCCAAATCGTCATTTTAATGTTCTAATTTAAAGATGTAAAATGACAAAAATACTCATCTGATAGAATTTTCATTAAATCTAACAGTTTTCATCTATTTGCAGATTAGTTCAAAACCATAAGAGGATTATGTGTTCACTTTTAAAGTACAAGAAGGTCATCTGATTTTGACCCCAACCACAGGGGGTAAAGTGTAATTACCCCTACTACAAAACTCACATTATTAGTTTAGTTATTTAAATTCAATTGTGAAATTTAATTTCTCTTTTTAACACCAAGATGGAAGGGAGACTGGCATTCCCTTCCTCTTGTTTGATTTGATAATAATTAATAAAAGAAAGGAGATGTGTATAATGCAATTTACTACTATATATATAATCAGTATAAAATCCTACTTTTTTGTCATAATTTGGGCGAAATTGTATTGAAAATAAAATAATAACAAGTACTTCACTTCTCCTCCATTTCTTTGTAATTTGGAGGGAAAGAGACAAGAAGCATACACAAAATGTGGGCTCTATCTTCCTTTGACAACCCCTCCATACACTTTTCCTTCTTAAACAATCATCTAAAGAAGATGGTAGCTAACTTTTTTCTTTCAGGTCCTTAATTTCTCTCTCAAGCCCCCTAAAATAAACGAAGTGTTTTTCTGCAATGGTGTAAAAAAATTATATATATATATATATATATGTATATGTATATACATAGAACTTATAGAACTTTTGGTCCAATATTTGTACTGTTTTGAAAATCTGTATTCTCTAAGGAGAATCCACCACATTTATATAAATATAGGGTATAGAGATGCCTTATCACCTAGTGTTGCAACTGGATTGGCTAATTTGGTTTCCATTCCATGCAACAGTTTACAATTGAAAAAGATTTAAGCTAGTACAAAATGGCTGGCACTCCAGCAATCTTACCCAATGTCATTTTTCTTGTTATTCATTTCTAATTCATGAGTTGTTACTATTTTACTTTGATCTCTTCATATGGCAATAATAATTTATTTGCATTCCTATGCGCTTCATGAAGAAATGTGACAGTACTTATTACATCAAACTCGGTATTTGACTTCATCAGTTTGGTTGATTCCATAGTTGGCATAGTGAAATTGCATGAAGAGGGGTAGCCATAGCCCTCTTGAAGGAAAGAAACTCTTGAGATACCCGCAACATTGTTGGCCGAGAGCTTGGCTCAGAACGTAAGCATGCAAAGGCCAATGTAGCAACCAAAACAACATTCCTTGCAACCAATGGATTAGTTGGAGGCGAAAGGCGTGGGTCTAAGACATCAGTTAACATCATGTTTTGGGTAGATGGTGAAGCCAAGGATGAGAGGAGTTCTCCCGGATGACTTCCCATGATTGTTTCTAGTGCCACCACCCCAAAGCTATAAACATCGCATTTCTCTGTCACAGCTATCGTGTAGGCAAGTTCTGCACAAATAAATAGATCACTGGAAAAAGTCATGGACTTCATTTTCTCTTTAAACAATTAACAATAAGTGATTCCGTCAAGCACTAATATGAAAACTGACCGAGTTAGGAATTTTTTTTCTTTTGGTAATACCGTACTCCACTAAAGATATGTGTCATTGTTTAATCATTTTTGGATACTCTTTTTCGGTTTTTTTTTTTTTTAAAGGGGAGGGGGGAAGACATCATATTGAAGGAAAAAAAGAAGTAGTAATGTTACCTGGAGCAACATATCCACAAGTGCCAGCAATTAAAGTTTGATTTGAGGAATCGGGATACAACAGCTTGGCAGTGCCAAAGTCGGAGACAAAAGCGACCAGCTCCGAGTTCAATAGGATGTTGTTGCTCGATATGTCGCGGTGAACAATTGGTGGGGTGCAATTGTGATGCAAGTAGGATAAAGCATGAGCTGTTTCTCTAACGATGTTTACCCTAGTAGTCCATTCTAATTGAACAGCTTCAGCGTCAATTCTCAAGGCATAAAATAAGCTTCCCTTCTCCATGTACTCATACACCAGGAACATACATCTTGTGTGCAAGCAGAACCCATAAAGTTTCACTATGTTCCGGTGTCGTATTCTCGTTAAAATCTCCACCTCATTCCTGAAACTATTGTCGAAAGCTGGCACCTCAGCTTCCGAACGATGGAGTTTTTTCAACGCAACTACTTCACCATTAGGAAGTTGTGCTTTGTAAACGCTGCCATAACCGCCAGTTCCAATGCAATATCTGATGTCAAAGTCGTTTGTTGCTCTGATGATGTCTTCATACCCAATTCTTCCATCGTAATTCCATATTGAGAACATTTCCCCATTCTTCATCTCTTTTGCTTGATTGTGTTTTTCTCTGTTTATAATGAGACAAATGCACACAATTGCATTTAAGGAAAGGAAAAGTATGATGTCCACAGAAAGGACCAGAATAAGTATGAATTTGTCTCTCCCCTTGAGGGCCGTGGAAGAAACAGAGCATTGAGAGGATACTTTGGCTTCGTCGCATGAACTTACAGCCTGGTTAGTGACTGCCTCGATTGTACATGGATTTTGAGATCCATTCGGGATTTGACTGTTTAGAGCATTGTATGACAAGTCAACCGATAAACACGAGCAAAGACAACGGGGGATTTTGCCGTTGAGAGAATTGTGGGAAAGGTTTAAGTAGTGTAGTGCCCGAAGATATGCAAGTCCTTTGGGTATTGTTCCGCTCAAATAATTACTACTCAATCCTAAATGCTCCAACTTGCAAAGTTTTTCTAGCCTTCCTGGGATAGCCCCGCGGAGCAAATTATGAGAAAGGTCCAGATGATAAAGAATGGATAACTGCCCAAGTTCAGGAGGGATTGCGCTGTTGATTCGATTTACATACAAATCAAGAGTGGACAGGCTCATCAATTGTCCTAGAGAAGACGGGATTGGACCTGTGAGGACATTGTTACTAAGATCCAAATAAATGAGCTTGCTCAAGTTACCGATACTGGGTGGGATGGAGCCGCCAATACGATTGGAACCAAGGAACAATTCCGAGAGTTGTGTCAAATGACCTATACATGGAGGGATGGGACCCGTAAGTTGATTTGAAGTGATGTGAAGACGGGCCAGATTGGTCAAATAACAAATAGATGAATGGATAGGACCTTCAAGGTTGTTGTAAGAAAGAGCAAGGAAGGTGAGCTTCGACAGAGTACCGATTTGGAACGGGATGCCTCCAGTAAGATTACAATTGTCCAAACTAAGACGTTCAAGGTTTGGCAAGGAAGACCAATTCAAGTTCTCGAGGCTTCCATTGATGAGTTTATTATCAGAAAGGGAGATTTTAGTGACACTTCCTCCCTCGTTGCAACCGATGCCTTGCCACACACAATGATCTCCAGAAATATAATCCCACCAACCACTGTCTAGCAGAGCTTTGGCCTCCGCCTCCTCCTTCTCCTCCGTTATGGGTGATGAAGGCGAAGTAGCGTATGCAGGAGCAGGTGCTAACATAATGTTAGATGGTGATGGTGATACAGCATATGTGGTGGGTGCTATAATAATTTGAGTCTCCATGCATACTACTACTACTATTGCTGCAAGTACAGCAGAATGAAGAGAGGAGGAGGAGGAGGAGGAGGACGGCATGATGTTTTTTTTAAACTATTATAGATAGATATAATTGATGATTATGTACATAAGGGATGCTCGGATTAGAATCCAGGAGGCTTTTAAATATAATCATCTCTCTCTCTCTCTCTCTCTCTCTCTCTCTCTCTCTCGACCCAGGAGCACGATGCAGTCAATGCCAGACCCTTTTTGGTCTTCCTGTATGAGCAGTCGTGAACCTTCCTTCTTCCTTGGCGAGCATTGTCATCATGACTTCGTGGGGTGACTCAACTCAAATGCAGATCCCACGGCCCACATTCATTGATATCGTTCTCGGCCACCTTCTCCTGAGCTAATTTTTCCACAAAAGAAAGGAACATGAGAATTGACGTGTTATTGACTCGCGTGCATTTTGGTTCAGCCAATGAAACAGAGTAGCAGCAGCGTACGTGCTATTATGAGAACGTAAATAACGGTACATAATCCAGATAGATTTAATATGATTTTTTTTTAAAAAAATACAATAATAAAATTCGACATAAAAATACAAAAACATCAAAAATACAAATTATAAATATTCAAGTATCATAAGAACATTAATTAAAAAGTGAGAACAAAAAATATAACGATATTTATAAGCAATTTCTTTTTATATATGTTATTAGGTATCATACTTGATATAAGAATGAGTTAATTTATTAATTTTAATTTAATATTTTAAATATTAATAAAAAGTTATAGAAAAGAATGGTTAATAATTTAAATATATCAAGTATTAAAAAAATATCACAAATATATATATATGATAGAATACTAGTAAAGATGCACAAATCATGAACTATACAAGTTCTTTTCTATAATAATAAAGTCGAAAGAGTTTAATTGTCAATAATTGTACTATAGCAATTATTTATTAGTATAGAATTATTAATATGCTATCATACTAAATTATATGTAATTTATAATCGAGTATTTTTCAAAAGTATAATACATGTACTATAAGATGTAATTGTACTATAGCAAAAGTATTTTTCATTAACTTTCAAATCTAGACCAAAAATGAAAAAAAAAATTATTTATGCATACATATAAATATTATACGTGAATAATACGAGTATTTACTAACTAGGAGCCATACACTAAGTTAACAAAAAAAGAAAACAAAAATTATACAAAGGTTACCACTATATTTTGATCTTCATAAATCAAGCCATCATTATTACCCCACCAATATTCCCCTTCTGTTATTTCGCTAAACTTAATTATGTTTATTCAATTTACAATGAATAAATAGGGAATGAAATTAAACTAATTAATGAAGTTTCAACAAACTCGGTAACTTTACCAATCAAGTAATCACACTTTGCACAAGTCAGTACTGCAATAAAATAAAATAAAATTAAGATCCAAACAAACATAAGATTATATGTCAGCTCCTTAGGGTTCTTGCTTTTTTTTTTTTTTTTTTCTTATGGTTTTCCTTTTTCTGTACATCTCAGCGGTGATACAACACTCTTTTCCATTATATCACATAGCACATGCAAACTTTCAAATCTTCCATAACAATTTGAGAGAGAGAGAGAGAGAGAGAGAGAGAGAGAGGAAAAGAAAAGAAACAGAACGACAAGAGTACAATGATGCGTTCTTTCACTCTACGCTACATTAAGAGTATCACTCTGATGGGAATAAAGAAAAAGAAAATGCCAACCACAATAAGTGACTTCAAAATTTTCTCCCTAGATGAATAACTTCAAATATTTCTCCCAATGTTACATGTCAAAACATCCCTTCCACAGACAAAAATATGAGAAGGGAAAAACATAAATACAAGATGAACTCAACAATGTACAGACTAAAGTGTATTACTCAACAAATAAAATAGACACGGCTTCCTAAAAATCTTCTCGTATGTTGTGGTTCATAGGGATAATAAACTTGGTTGCCACTCTCACGATGGCAAAAACAGTGTGATTAAGATCAAAGCTATCTAAAATCTGCTCCAACTGCCTCATAGACGGACTTGAAACCATCCCTTTCTAAGCATCTGGCCAGTTCAGCCTAGAAAAAGAAAAGCAATACTAAATCATAATACAATCTTAATGCATTTAAAAGGAAAAATGTAAAAACAATACTAAAAATTCACCTACCAAGAGGAATGTTCATAATATCTCAAGGCATACAGCGCAATAATACAAACTTCTAAAGATCAATGCCAACATTGAAATATACAGAGTTCATATGCACGTGAAAGAAGTTAAGGAATGCTTCAAAATTCTCCCAATACAAACTTTAGTTTCATAATGCAGTACGTTTGATGTCAATATGTGGTATCTGAGACCATCATGCAATAAGAAGACACCCATACGACTGTATTAAACTCCATCATCCTTTCTATGTTGTTTGGCCATGTAAGAATACCACTTGTTCAGGAGAGACATTTTAATGCATTTTCTATCAACTACGCAAGTAGTAATTTTGACTTTTAGAAGCCTTCCCTCGATTCATCTGAAAGTATTTCTCACTGCGACACTATTTAATGCACTGGCATTCAATAGGAATAGGGTAACTAAGGAAAGCTACAAATTTGTATGTTGATTCTTAAAACCAAGAAAGGAAAAAATGGACTCACAACTAGGACAAAAGGAGTATCCATCCACGCATCCACACCTATGAGACTTGTAAAGGCATGCTTGGTGGATAAAGTTCATACTTTCCCTAGATACAATAAGCAAAAAGATCATATTACAACAGTGTAGAGGGAATTCTAACACAAAATCATCATATTTCACCACAGTATAAATCCAATTTCTACCTAGCAATTCCCACGTCATGACTAGATCTTGTGACCAGTTAGATTTAAGAACCTCTTAAACGTAAGGATTTGGGCTGAAAATGCATTGGGATTGGGGCGAGTCTCCATGAGCTGTCTCACTGATAGGAGTAACTTAAAACAATAAAGATCTTTAGAACGAACTCTTCCTTCAAATTTTGGCTGTCAACGCAAATTTAAATTGACTAAATGCCAGCATTGAGCAGCTGACCCAACAGAAGCTGGCAATTCAAGAATGAAAATTATTCCACAAGGCCAAGGAGGAATTTAAAGATTGACATGCCACAGGAGGAAATAGCCGCAGCAGCTTCCTTAATTGAAAGTTCATGACAAGGTTGAGGCAAAAACTTCTCTCTCAACCATCCAGTTTGGCCAGAATCCTGTCCTAGACAGACAGTAGAGTCCTCTGGGGTCTAAAAGGACGGCCAAGGGCTGAGGCATTTCCCACAAGATGAGAGCAAACTCTCAATCTTGCCGAGATCTGCTGTCTGAGATCTTAGGAAGGTTGTCACAAGGATGAATGTTGTTTTATGCATTTAAAGATCTATGTGACTCAAAACGAATTGATCAGAGTAGTTCTGTTCTTAACTAATTAACAGAGTCATTTCAACCTAAATAGGTGGTGAGACGGTGTAAATGCTTGGCTAACCCTTTGAGGAACAATGCGACCTTTAACTTCCAAATTGAGAAAACATGGTCTATCTTTTAGATGTATTTACTTTGGCGTGGAAGGAACTGAAATCGAAATATTCCCCAAGAACATCTATTAAAAATATGGTATGCGCATGATTGATCCAATGTGTATGTACTATGTGTTGATGTAGACTAAAGTGAACTTGATATGCAGTTAATTAAAATGATGCATTGAAGTATTTGACTAAACTATTCGTTCTAAACTGTGGTATGTCATATCACCAGTGCAACCACAAAATAACCTTATATTTACTTGAACAAATCTATTGAACTACTGACTAAAGCACTACTCTAAATCATAGCATATCCTATAATCAATGGCACCACATAATAGATGATATGCTTGGGTCACTTATCTAGACTAAGCTCCACACCCACTGCCCCACACCCCCCCCCCCCCCCCCCCTTCCTTCTCTTCCCTTTTCTCTTCCTCTTCTTTCCCTCATTCCCACAGGTCTCTGCCAACCCAAAAAAGTAAATCATTCAATATGCTTAGTACATGAGTAAATACAAAACATGAAACTCATCAAATTTCCAAACTTGTAAGTCAAAGTTTGAAACACTCAACCACTAAACTCAAATCACTTTTAACTTAAATGTCGCCTCTTAGGATGTTAAGGTTGATCCAAGATTGTATGCACGTGGATAGTGGCTGGGTTGGGAACGAGGAAGGGCATCAATTCCATATCACTGATCTCCTAGACTGTAGTATCACTTTATAAAATAAAAATAAAAAAAAATGATCAATAGAATCAACATACTCAACTGAGTCAAAACCAACTATAACTAGTAGAAACACTAAGATAACCAAATTAAAAAAGCAAAATATAAAATGAAAAAAATCTTCCATGTGTTGTGCCGTGTGCGTGTGGAAGGCCGTGAGCAGTAGACCGAGTGGAAACCTACTCCAGCTTTAACAGCACAAAGCAGTTGAACATACTCAGAAACCCAAATTTTCATGCTCAATAACCTCAGGTCTTACAATTGCATCTACACTCTTGTACACATACACATGCACGCACGAACAGTATATATATAAATTTTTCATCCGTGTGTAAAGCTCAAAAAATTTAAGATATACATCAGAACACTACCTTGATCTCAGGAATAAGGGCAGGTCCCCCATAGGCAAATGCTGTATAGAGCTGAACAAGAGTTGCTCCAGCTCGTATTTTCTTGTAGGCATCCTCACCACTGAACCAAATGCTAATTCAGTCAAAGGATCCAAATAGTTGATAACAACGACAATGATGACACAAATAAGGTTTACCTGCTGACACCTCCACAGCCAATTAAAGGAATCTTTCCCTGATAATAGCAAGGAAAAAATACTGAGGGCCCCAAATCGCATGAAACAAAAAAACGAAGTTTCAAATAGAATGAAATACATCATATCAACAATTGAACATGTAAGGAAACTATACCAAGTAATCTGCCACACAGCCACTCTGAACACAATGAGTTGTTCTACTTTAATCCATATAATGCACAGTAACAGATAAAAGAGCAGCAAGACGTACCATAAAATAGAACAATCTACCTAGGAAAGAGTTCATGCAGGATTACCACATTGATAATCTTAAGAATCCAATCAGAGAACTTATTCTTTTTTTTATTTAAAGAAAAGGGTCCAAAAAATTTCCATATACCACACATCAAATTTAGTTTCAGTTCCGATGAATCCAGCAGCATGAGGTAGAGATCAAACATGTGTATCCATCATGCATCCCAAGATGTTACCTACTGATCAAGATGCCAAAAGACTTAGGTTTGATGGAATGTATGAGGTCACATCCTATAAGCCTATGTCACGTGGACTTTTCCAAATTTGTGTTAGACACTTGGGTAAGGGTCTAGGATATGTATCCAATATGTTTAGATGGATATACACCCAACAAGTATGTACAAGAAATTGAGTTTACTATATAACTATGCATAAGATGACCATCTAAAAAAAATGTATCTACTGTAGTTTGCAAACATCATTTTATCTTAAAGAAATAAAAGAAAGTATTTAAGCAACATAAACTCTATCTGTGTCCTAATGTCTTTGAACATGAGAATTAGATGTGTCTGACACTCAAACACATACCCGTACCCAACACCCATACCCGAGTCCATATAACATAGCTATAAACTTTTGGAACTGTAAGATACCAACATGCTTCTGCAGCAATCATCTTTGGGTTTCCAACTCTACTTAGCTTTTGCTCAGGAAGATGGTAGCCTTTTTTGCCCTTTGGCCCAGTGCAAGGTAGCCCTATCCTGAAAACACTTTCTGCAGTGGCTCAAACATAAAACATGGTGCAAGCTCTAATAAGGAATGTTATTAACCTGGCCAATATGCCAGAAAACAATGCCCAATACAATCTATCACAACAAATCCTATAACTTTTGCGGCCATAACAACTACCCAACTTAATCTTTACAAATACATGACTTCTTTAGGGATTACATTCTCAACTCTTTTCTCCAAAACCAGCCTCTCACCGGCACTGCCATTCTCTGCCTTCATCGGAGTATAAACCGTCACAATTTGTTGCAATTTATGAAGAGAATAAATGGCAAATCTGCATTTGCTTTGAACTCTCTCTCTCTCTCTCTCCTCGCCATAAACAATGCACACTTTAGTAGTTTCACTTCTTTAAACAGTTCCAATTATTGGTTTGCAAATGGAATTTGGGATTTGAAAGTTGGGGTAAATTGCAAACGCCCCCCCCCCCCCCCCCCCCCCCCCCCCCCCCCCCCCCCCCCCCTTCTTCTTCTTCTCCTCTTTCTCCCTCATTTTGAAAATATACAGGAACCTCCCTTGCTGCTATTTAATGTTTGTTAAAATTGACGGATGAGGAATATAATGGTAATTTTAATCAGAATACAACATAATACACCTCTACTAACCTTTTCTTTCTCCCACTCTTTTTCTCTCTACCACCGACACACTCTCTTCCCCCTGTTAACATTCACCCACACTCCTTCCCACTCACCACAACTGCCAACGCGCACCATTTTCTGAGACCACCCCACAACCACCCTTCTGACAGTCTCCAACAACACCTCCTCCTCCTTCTGACAGTTTCCAGGTACAGGTAAGCTATTTCTAGGACAAGTTGCAACGTGAATTGTTGTATAAAATATATTTGGAGATGTATATTGATACTCCTACTCCCAAACCCTCCTGTAAGCAAGAGGCTTGTGTGCTGGGTATGCCATTTTAAGGGCATAAAGGTCACTTATTTAGTCCATTTAAGGGTAAAGTGGACAATTCATAGGGTCAACTCAGTCAAAGATGGTATCTTCTCCGTGAAGGTGACAGTAGAGGAGGTCCCTGCCTATTTTCAAATAACAGGGGTCTAGGTGCCTGATTCTGAAACCTTAGGAGAGGTCATTGCAATTCACCCTAAGAGTTATGATTCGTTATTGAAGAATAAGAAAAAGAATGATATTATGATGCTTTACATTTATCATTTATGGATTTTGCTTGCTTTGCTATTCAATTGTAATTTTTTGGAGAATTGGGGGGGTTTGTTATTTGATCTGATTTCAGGTTTCATTTTATATAATCTTTTCTTGTTATCCTAGTCCCAAGACTTTTTCAAAAGAGGTCTCATTTTTTTTAATCCTGTGTGAATACTTTTCTATTTTTCCCCTCTTTTAAAAGGGGAGGGGGTGATGGGGATTGGTCTCTTAAAGTGTATGCTTGGAAAAGGAGGAATTAAGTATGCTTGGAAAAGGAGGAGCAAGGAGGAACATCCATGTGGGGCCTACAAATGGACCTATGGGGCCCACAGTTGGTATCACATAACTATAAACTACTCTTCGTTTGGATTAACGAAATGCCTTTAATACCTTTTGCATTAGGAAAAACTACATTATTTTATAATCAAGGGTAAATCTATAATTTTGCAGTTTGGGGGTTTTGTTGTAATTTTCTTGTTTGGAATTAGTTAAGGCTTAAATGTTTTTGATACCTTTGAGCATAACTGGAATTAGGAAACCCTTTCCCTAGAAGGGAAAGTTACTACGTTCTATAAAACGAACTTTAGACGAGTATTGTTTAATGAAGTATCTACAAGATATGCTTCTTTGATGGTGAGACTCCATTAATCTCTTCTAGCTGAGATACCTACAAGTCATTAGCGAGACTCCCAAGCTTACCTTCCATTCTTTTACTTCTTTCCCCTTTTCTTTTATGTTTATATATATATATATATATATACGTATATATTTCTTTTTTTTAATTTCTGTCAACAATGGGCATACCCTTAGAAGCACGGATACAGACAAGGGTACGGATACGAACACAAATACGACTATGGAACACAACATTTTCAAAAATAAAGACACAGATACGGCAGGAATATGAAAAAAGAAAATATATTTTTACATATTTTTATTTGCTATGTAAATGAATGTAATATCCACACACCACAAAAAACAAGATGAAAAAACTAAACAAATTTTCAATTATAATACAACAACTAACAAGTAAAGGATTTGAAGAATTGTATCTGAATATTTTATGTTTTGGTGTTTTAAAATATTGAAATTTGTAAATTTGGTCCCATTTAATACTTTTAACAATAACATTTCAACCCCTCCATGTCTTAAAAAAATGTCCAACTAAGGGACACGTGTGTCCCCGATATGTCCACTGAAAAAAATAATTACAAAAATTTTGAACATTGTATCCTAACGTATCCGAGGAGTATCTGTGTCCGACACGTGTTCGAGACACAAATGGCACCCTAAATGGAGTGTCCATGCTTCCTAAGACATACCTAATGTCACACCCCCGAAATTTTCCAATTCTCTTCGATCCTTTAAGGGCATGATAATACCATAGTTGTCAATCTCGTACTTGTAAAAGTACCATTTTTGTTATTGGTACTGTACATACCAGTACCGGTGTATTTCGGCGTATCGTTATGGATTTGTCATTATAAATACTATATATATACAAAATAGTTATATACATTATAAAATTAATTTATATATGTGATACTACTTATATTAAATATTGTGCAACATTTAACTATTTCAACTTTTAATAATAAATAAATTTGACAAATAATAAAATATTATTTATAAGCACTATTTATAGATAAAAAATTTTATAATACACTTATAGCAAAGTAAAATCAAATGCTTTGTTTAAAAATGAGATTAAATTTTAAATTGCTTAGTAATTAAAAATAAGAAAATTAAACAATCATTTGATGATATATATATATATAAGATAATAGTGACATCTTGTAGATTATGAGAGAGAGAGAGAGAGCGTGTGTGTGTGTGTGTGTGTGTGTGTGTGAGAGAGAGAGAGAGAGAGAGAGAGAGTGAGTGAGTGAGTATGCGTGTAACAAACAAAAAAGTGATGGTAGCCTTTGTAGTCTGTACCCCTACATGCCTAGCCTTCTGAGTTCTGAGTGTTTGCTGGACCATTAAATGTGTTGTTCCTTTGAAATTTGAAATTTGAAATTTTGAACGTTGCAATGTACGACGGGACATTCCGGTACACGAAAACCAAGCGAAATAGCTGGAAAAGGCCAAGATATGCCGGAAAATGCCAAGATATTAACTGGAAAGAAACATCACCATTGTTATTCCGTTTTCACTACAAAACGGTACGTACCGGTCCGTACCGGCCGATATGAAACAGTATTAATAACTGATGATGCAGCAAACTCGTGGTGGCTTGCCCCGTGATCCAGGATGAACTCCCTGCTAGCTAGTCGGTGATCTCCTGCACTAAACCCACCGGTGTGGTGGCAGTCAAAGGCCCTCCGGTGTTCAAATTAGATTCCAAAGGATGAAATTGATGGAGAGAAAATTAGTCTTAGGGTTTTCTTTTGGGTTGTGTCTTTGTGTACCTGCGAAGGAGTTTAGTTTTTCCCTTATATGTCTGCATGGGAGTTATAGGTGGCCTCTCCACATAGCGGCCTCCAGTTGGAGGGTCAGAGCGGTGTCAGAACACTCGAGAGAGTCATCCCCACACTCCATAATAACGTGTGTCAGAACGGTGTCAGGGATAAGATAGTTGTCGCACGTACACCCCACGCCCATGCTCTCAGTGTGTGCCAGGATGTCCGATGTCAGGTGTGGGACCTATCGATGTATCAATAAGGCTAAACAGGACAAAAGTCACCGACCGTTCGTCCGTTCGTTCGAGGGGATGATCTGATCGGTGGCCGACCGGGCAAAGGGGGGACCTAACCTGGTCGGGGGAGCGTCATCACCAATAACTATGGATCATACTTGCCAATCTATATTAAAACTTAACTCATATACCAACCAGAAACTACGAGTTATATTACAATACCACGTCTCAGAAAAAACATCTATGTTATAGGGTGGTTGTACTAGGACAAAAGTTTTAGTTATATTTCACACTACTTGTTATACATCTAATACTGTATCCAGCTCTCAAAACTTTACAGTCTCACTTGATGACCCAGATCTAAATGGAAATCCAGCTTCATTCTCACACCTGTCATTTGAACCATTACCCATAAAAAGGGGTGAGCTATGAAGCTCAATAGCTGTGTATAGTCCAAGAATACAATGAGTTTAATTTGTAACTTAATAGAACGGTTATGAGATAGCTTGTAAATAAACAATTCAGTTGTCATGTCAATTTTTCAAATTATTTTGCTATAAATAATATTATGTATATCAAAAAATAATCACAATTTCAACGCATCTTAAATGAGAATCAACATATCACACAAGCCTGTTACAGAGGCACATAAGCGTCACACCACGCCTGGAAGCACACATTATACTCATGCATACCACACTAGCCTAGTAGCTAGATCTTGTGTCATCACGAGCCCCAGGCACTAGGCACACCATTATAATTCATCGTTTTTCCTAAAAACATAATCATTTAACAGCTATCTTATTTGAAAAACAATTCGTATAGAATATGGACAAAATAGAGTTTCATATACTCAATATTCAAATTGCAATAATTGAAATCTCTACCCTCTACCTGATTGCTGGAGTAATTCAAATAGGGTCTTTAAAGTTTTCTCAAAACTCGTGCCAATCTGACAAATTATTTAGAATTGGTCAATTACGAATTTAATTCATAATAAATGTATACAAGACTCCTATTGTCTTGTTTTAATTACCGGTGTGTGACAAATGTCCTAAATGTCCTTCTAGTCTCTTTGCAGGGTCACCGACACACTCTTTAATGATGTTGCATTTTTTGTTTTTCTATAAATATTAAATAATTTCTTAAAATTTATAACACCTACTAACATTTATGATTAATTATTTTACCTTTAGTGAAATTATATTAAGTAATTTTATATTAGTTAAAATGATTAATTTTCCTTAATTAATCTTATTATTAAACTAAAAATAGTTATAATTTCTAAAAAAATTATAATAATTCCCAAAGTGACTAAATTTATACATATTGTATTTAACTCCACTAATATCATATTAGGGTTTAAACTATAACTCCATTCTTAGTATCGAATTTTAGGCACATTTTAACTTCAAAAATTCAAATTAAATTTTCAAGACATGAAAAATCACTCTCCTTCCATAGTGTTTTCGGGACTGAAAAACAGTTCCCATAATTTTTCATGATTTTTAGAATTCATTTAATATTTTTCCCTTAATTTTACTCTAAATAATTCATTAAAAATACCTACACATATTGTAACAAGTATTATAATATATCACAATTTTCCTTCTAATCTAAGGAGTATTTAAAAAAAAATAAACGAATAAAAAATAAGCTGGCACGCGCCCCCACACGCCTATAAATTTTAATTTTTTCCTAATTTTTCTTAACCATAATCCTCATTTTTTTTTCAATTTTTTTATTAACTTCCTAGGCTTTAACTTTTGTTAATTGTAATTCATTTCCCCATTTTAATTATAGGTAATCTGATTTATTTAACCCATATGATTATAAATTTAATTACGTGCTATAAACATGCCAGATATACAGTCTACCCTCCTAAAGAAAATTTTCGTCCTCGAAACTTACTTTTACTTGAATAATTTTGTATACTTGGTCTTCATTTCTGCCTCTACTTCTCAAGTAGCTTTTTCTACTCCATGATGTTTCCATAATACTTTAACAAAAGGAATCACTTTGTTTCGTAAAACACGTTCTTGGGAATTCAAAATTTGAAGTGGCTTTTATTCATAAGTTATTTCTTCCTGCATCTGAATATCTTGCCACTTAATCACATGAGTAGGGTTAGGTATATATCGACGCAACATCGAGACATGAAACACATTGCAAACTTGGGTTACTTGTTGAGGTAGATCTAGTTCATATGCTACCTCTCCCACTCGTCATAATATTTCGAATGGTCCAATATATCTTGGGATCCATTTTCGTTTCTTCCCAAGTTGAACTATCCCTTTCGGGGTATGAATTTTAAGAACACCCAAACTCCAACATTGAACTCCAATGGTTCCCTTTGATGATGAGCATAACTTTCTATCTATCTTAATCTTTTCTGCTATTTCTAGTATAATATCCGGTCCATGAAATTTACTTTTCCCAATTTCTAACCAACAATTAGAAGATCTACATGGTCGACCATACAGTGCTTTATAGGCTCCTATGCTTGCTTGATAACTATTATTGTAAGCAAATTCTACTAAGACTAAACGCTCGCTCCAGCCACCTTAAAAATTTAACACAGGCTCATAACATATCTTTCAAGATTTGGATCACCCTTTCTGATTGCCATTGGTTAAAGAGTGAGATGCAATGCTCAATTTAGTTCCCAAGTCTCATTTTAAGCTCTGCCAAAATTGGGATATAAATCTTGGTTCTCTATCTAATACTATCGACAAAGGCATTCCATGTAGATGAATAATCTTCTTGATATATCATTTACTCAAGGTACTCTGTGAATCTGTCATCTTCAGTAGAATAAAGTGAGCAAATTTAGTCAACCGATCCACGATTACCCAAATTACATCATACCCATTTGACGTTCTGGGCAATCCTATGACAAAGTCCATGGTAATTTACTCTCATTTCCATTTTGCAATAGGTAAAGGTTGCAACAGTCCACCAGAACGTTGGTGTTCTGCTTTAACTTGCTGACAAGTTAGACACTTTGCCACATGCTTAGCAACATCTTCCTTCATCCCTTTCCAGTAGTACTGTCGCTTCAAATCATGATACATTTCGGTATTTCCTTCAATTTTTATTTATGGCTCTCAACTAAGATTTCTTGCTTCAAAGTTGCATATTTGAAGAAATGTCTATGAAACTTTTGGTGTTTTAAGGAATTTAATATTTGAGGACATTATTAGAGTATGCCGTGGAATCATAGAATTGAATTCTCTGATGTCTCTATGAAAAAATGGTAAATTTTGAGGACAAGAATCTAGATATTTTGTGTTTGAAGAATAATGTGGTGAATTTGAAGTTCAACTTATTAATGTTATAAGGAGTTTTAGCTGGTTTGAGTGATGATTAAATTGCTAGGTTGTCTTATGGTATTTAGGGTAGGAAATTATTTATATGAGGTCAATATTCTCTGGCGTAAATTTATTGCTTATGTAGAGAATCAAATTAACTTTGGATCAATAAATAATTATTTTTAGAGATTAAGATGATTTTGATGTGTTATATATTTGAACAAATTACTTGAAAGTTTGAAAAAGAAATTGAAAGGAAAGGATGCCTCAATTTATTTATTTGTTTTCGAGAGACTAGTATGAAGATCTAAATACATTTTGCAGTTATTTACTCCCCGCTTTTAGCTTATTAGTGTCATTAGGTAAATTTCGAAGACGAAACTTTCCTTTACGAGGGTAGACTGTAATACCCGACATGTTTATAGCATGTAATTAATTTTACAATCATATGGGTTAAATATATTAAATTACCTATAACTAAATTGGGGAAATAAATTATAATTAATAGAAGTTAAAGCCTAGGAAGTTAATAAAAATAAATGAGGATTATGAGGAAATAAGGAAAATTGAAAAAAAAATTTTAATTTATAGGAGTGAAAATTAATTTATTTTTTTAAATCTGGAAAAAATAGGAAATTATATAAAAACCACCCTTTACATCTTGGACACTTGTCCAACATGCATTAGGACAACGAATTGACAAGATATATACAATATACATATATATATATATATGTATATATCTGATAAGTATCCAACTCAAGTCGTGTTAAGGAAGACAAGAGGAGGAGAGAGAAAAAGAGATTAAAAGGAGAATAAGAGGGGTCTCAGCCAAGAGAGAAAAGGAAAACAAAAGAAAAAAAAACAAACAAACAAACTTTCTACATGTTGGACAAGTGTCCAACATGTACAAGCCCACAAAGAAGCTTGTCCATGTCATGCTTAAAAATGAATCAGTTCATACATATTAGGTAGGAATTGTCAGTTCATATAAGACCGGGGGAGAGAGAGAGAAGTGAGAAGTGCACGGCTAAGGGAAAGGGGAGGAAAGAAAGGAGAAAATTGATCAAGCACCTAAGGTATAGCTTTAAAGAGTTTCAGTTGTTCATAATCTTGCATACTATTAGTTTAGATACACTGAAAATGGAGTTGATGGTTGAAACACTGTGAAAATGGTGTCTAAGGTTCATGAACATAAAACCATAGAATTTTCTTGAATCTTAATGGCACCAATTAGTAGGCTATGTATTAAACATCTCAATTTAGTCTTTCTGGTCTTAGAATGGTCTGGATAAAGGAGAAAAGTGGAGAAAACTCCATTTGCAGGTCTAACAAAGAAATTAAGACTGTACTGCTGATTTTCAGAGCAATTTTGAGGCACTAAATGGCCTTAGTTTTTAATTCCGTTTGCATAGGGTTGTAGATCTTTTCAAGATACACAATTTAGAGACAAATTTTGTGATATTTCACTAAGAAATGAGAGAGAGAAGGCCAAATTACAGAAAGGCGTTGAATCTGGCCAAAAATAGGGTTCAAGGAATAAGATGAATAGTGTTACCGGCGCACGCCACTCTCGGGTGTGGCATATGGAGGCATGTGCCAGCTTATTTTTTATTCATTTTTTTTAAATACTCCTGAGATTAAAAGGAAAATTTTGATATATAAAAGGACCTGTTACAATATGTGTAGGTATATTTAATGAATTATTCAGTGTAAAATTAAAGAAAAAATTTCAAATGAATTGACATGAAAAATCAATTTCAATTTTCAAAGACCTCTGGATTTGAAATCACTGCTTATATATCTGGTATTGGCCATAATTTACAACTAAGAAGCACGGACACGGACACAAGTGTCGGACACGATACGTGTCGAACACGCCGACACGGCAATTTTCAAAAAATACTGGACACGACACGGCAGGGACACGGCAAAAGACTATATTTTTATATTCTTTATATATTATACAGATAAATATTATACAAAAAAAGTGAAAAATATAGAAGATTACACAAATTAAAAATGAAAGAAGAACACATTTCACTACTTAATCAGCAACAAATTCGTAATTAGTTAATTATATTCCATAAAAAATATAAAGCAAACAAACACATTAATAACCAAAAATATTAAAACGTCATTACACTTGATCAACTATCTATCATCATAGCATATTTGTTTTTCTCCTTCTTTTTTTTTTTCTTATTCTTCGAACCAATAATTAGTTTCAAAATTCATAGTTGAGGCCCCGCATGTCCTTAAAAGTGTCCACAATAGGACACACGTGTCCAAACTGTGTCCCTGGAGTGTCCGATGTAAAAATAAATAAATAAATAATTGAACACGTAGAATGGAGTGTCGGACACGTATTCGACTAGTGTCCCACGCGTGTCGGTATCCAACAAGCGTCTGACACGTGTACGGCTCCTCCAACCAAGGATCAAAATTTCGTTTCGTTTCCAATGAAACAGCCGAAACAATTCGGTTTCCCCAACCACCGAAGCGAAACAGCAATGGACTTTCGAAATTCCATGGGTTCGAACGAAACAAAAAAAATTTTGTGTTTCATACGAAACAACAAAGTTTCGAAGGAAACAAAGACATGCGTCGAAGCATGAGGTGTGTGCAGCTTTGCTACAAAAAGGGCCCGTGACTAAGAAAAGAAAAAGAGATAGAAGACAAAATATGGACAGAGCTTGACAGAGCAAAGCAAAAAAAACTTAAAGAAGCCATCAAATCTGGAAAGAAATTGCAGAAAGTGGTAGAAGACAAAGTCACAAAGTAGATCGAAGAGCACTTACCAGGTCAGTCGTCCAGTCCAGAGCCATACGCCAGGTACATCTTCTTCCTTCTCTTCTTCTTAGCTTCAATCTACTTTCCCAGATTTGTTTCTTCTCCCTCCTTCTCTTTGAATCCCCAGATTAGACGACGCAAGCCCATCGAATGCCCAGATCAGACG
>CM065388.1:41055000-41137500 GCA_033060915.1 Euryodendron excelsum | reverse complement strand
ATTCGCAATACCTCGACTTTTTTAGAATAGGTCCGAGTCAATTAGTAATGATTCGAAGCACTTCTTTTTACACTATTTCAGAAACCCAAGGACTCAATCGTATGGATATGTGAAATACAAGATTTCCAATCCTAGTAGGAAAATGAGAGAAACAGGTACTCAATTTAAAGTGAGTAAACAAAATTCCATACTCAATCTCATAGAGACGTATAGAATTCTGTGGAAAGCCGTTTTCGATGAAAGTCGTATGTATGGCCTGCAGGAAGATCTTTTATATCTTTCGAGATCCACCATATAATATGGGGTAAAAAAGCCAAAATAAGTGCTTTTAGCCCTTATAAAAAGCAGATTCTTAAACCTCTTTTACGCTCATGTCACGTCAAGGTACTGCAAAAGAAAAAACATGTCTAACATTCTATTTTAAGAATTGAATTATAGTTTAAAATCTAATATTAGTGGAGTTAAATACAGTATGTATAAATTAATTTAGTCACTTTGGAAATTATGATAATTTTTTAGAAATTATAACTATTTTAGTTTAATAATGAGATTAATTAAGGAAAATTAATCGTTTTTAATTATATAAAATTACTTAAAATAATTTCATTAAAGGTAAAATAATTAATCATAAATGTTAAGACTATTTTAAATATTTTTAGAAAAACCAGAAATGCAAAAGCATTAAAGAGTGTCTGGTGACCCTACAAAGAGACTAGAAAGACATTTAGGACATTTGACACGCACCAGAAATTAAAACAAGACAATAGGAGTCCTGTATACATTTATATGTATTAAATCCATAATTGACAAATTTTAAATAATTTGGCAGATTGGCACAAGTTTCAAAAAAACTTTAAAGACGCTATCTGAATTATGCGGATAATCAGGTAGGGGGTACTAATTCCTATTGCTGCAATTTGAATATTTTGAGTATATGAAACTCTATTTTGTCCATATTCTATACAAATTGTTTTTTAAATGAGATACCTGTTAAATGATTATGTTTTTAAGAAAAGGATGAATTGAGGATTAAATTATAATGGTGCACCCCGTGTCTGAGCCTTGTGATGACACAAAAGCTAGCTACCGAGCCAGTATGGTATGCCAGAGTATAAGGTGTGCTTCCGGGCGTGATGTGAAGCTTAATAGGCTTTTTGAATTATAATGGTGTGCCCTATGTCTACGCCTTATGATGACACGAGATCAGGCCAGTGTGGTACACATGACTATAAAGTGTGCTTCCAGGCATGGTGTGAAGCTTATGTGCCTTTTTAGCAAGCTTGAGTGATCTATTAATCCTCATTTAACATGCATTGAAATTGTGATTACTTTATGATACATATAATATTATTTATAGTAAAAGAATTTGAAAATTGACACAACTACTAAATTGTTTATTTACAAGCAATCTCATAATTGTTCTATTGAGTAACAAATTAAACTTATTGTATTCTTGGACTATACACCAATACTGAGCCTCATACCTCAACCCGTTTTATGGGTAATGGTTCAAATGACAGGCGTAAGAACGAAGCTGGATTTTCATTTGGATCTAGGTAATCAAGCGAGACTGTAAAGTTTTTAGAGCTAGATACAGTACTAGATGTATAGCAAGTAGTGTGAAATATAACTAAAACTTTTGTACAAGTAAAACCAACATGTAACATAAATGTTTTGTTTGAGACATGCTATTTTATTATAACTTGTAGTTTCTGGTTTGTATATGAATTAAGTTCTAATATAGATTAGCAAGTATTATCATCCCTTTAAATGATTCAAGAGAATTGGAAAATTTCCAGGTGTGAGAAAGCAAAGTAGTAATAGTATACCGAATTGTGAGTAGGAATTGAGATAAGAAAAGATCTATTTAGTTAGTACCTAGTAGCCTAGGTTAGAGTTGTGGTAGAACTTCAAAACATATAGTCACATATTGCATTTCATTTGTATTAAGTTACATTATGTTGGATAGTTATTGAGTAAGTTATTGATAATGCTTTTTCTTGTGCAGACAAGATGGATTCATATCACTTGGATGAGATGCTATAAGACGTTATGAGGTGATGAGGGATTTAGATGATGAGAGAGACGCCTATATTCAGCACCAAGCTCGTGCATTACGGAGAGATGAGATACGGAAAGTGGCCCATAGCTCGGGCCAATGGACCAGAGACCCACTGGATATCTTTATAAAGCATCGTATCCATACTCAGCTATGAATAGCTCCAGAAGCATATGAGATTATGTGTTCAAGGAGGCAATATGAAAGGATTATAGCAGGGGTAGTAGCTAGAGGGGAGCTAACAGAGGTTTTTGGAGCTAGAGTTGGACTTGCACGACCCCCTGCACCAGCACATCCAGAGCCTGTCCTGGTACCAAAGGATCCAGTGCCTATCGCAATACAAGAGAAGCCAGTGCCTCCAGCACCAGTTGACCCCATCCCTGTACCATTACCAATCCATTCAGGTGAGGAGGAGCCGTCTGTGGACGAAGACCCCAGTGAGGACCCTACTGAAGATCTAGACTCTGTGCCTGCAGTACCATGTTCCCCACACGATGTCAGATCTAGTGTAGGTTCTATGTCTAGTCACTTTGGGCAGTAGATGATAGTATTGGTAGATTTTGAAATAAGGCATGGACTACTTTTGTATATCAATGTACGGAGAGGGGGAAATATTGTTTTTGACTTGATGTGTTGCCTTACCAACCAGAGACTGTCTATAGTAAGCTCCTGGCAGTACTTATGTTTGGCACACACTGTAACCACATCAATATGTACATATACTTGTGATATATGTAAAAAAAAATGGACCTTTTTATTATTTTGTTTATATAATGTAGAAATGGAAACACAAAAAAAAAATTGCATGATGTATTAGACATAAGGATTAAGCGCAAGTAATCTAACGTAAATTATTTAAAATTGCTAGAATGGCAAGAATACAAAGTGGAGCCGAGAGTAGTACTAGGAGTGATTAGGCTAGAGATACACAGCCTGCAGCCACAATAGACCAAGTGTTACAAAGTATGCGTGAGATGACCAATATTCTGCAACAAGAAGTTTGACAATCACCACCACCTGAACCAATGTCACCAACACTACTTGTGCCGCAAGAACAGCAGGCAGCACCACAACCAGCATTTGTACCACCACCAGCTGTACCACTTCCACCAGTAAATATAGAAGATAGGAAGACCAAACTGCTTAGAGATCTTAAAAAACAGAACACCCCTGAATTTACTGGAGAAGCTGACCCAACTTTAGCATAGAAATGGATAAAGCAAACCCGAAAAGTACTTGATATTGTTGGGACACCTACTGAGAATCAAGTAGAGTTTGCAACCTACTGATTACAAGGAGAAGCAGACTTTTGGTGGGATTCCATAAAAGCAAGGCAAAATGTAACAGGCATGAATTGGGAGGAGTTTACTACTGAGATATCCTACAATCGCTATTTTTGCGAGGTTACTAGAGAGGCAAAAATGGAAGAGTCTGTGCAGTTACAACAGAAGGGAATGACGATAGCACAATATGCTAAATTTCTGGAATTATAAAGATTCACTCCAGATTTTGTCTCCACTGAAGAAAGGAAAACTCAAAGGTTCCAGAAGGGGCTTAGAGCAGCCAGTTGAACTGGAGTTGTTGCATTGAAAGTACCAATTTTTTTCTGAAATAGTTGATTGTGCAATGCTCATAGAGCAAGAGTTAGATGAACGACAGAAAACGGTGCAATCACGAACATACCACGCACGACCATGGCGTGATAACAGAAGTTGGGGAAACAGTAAAGGGGAACAATCAGTTAATTATCAACCTTATCCCCAGAGGGCAGTGGGAATGAACTCAAAGAGGTCAGGGAAGTAATCATAGGGTGTGCTATAATTGTAACTACACTGGCGTGGTAGCTGGCTCTTGTGTCATCATAAGGCCCACACACTGGGTACACCATTATAATTCAAAAGTCCTGTCAATTAGGCATTCAATTCAAGCTTCACACCAAGCCTAGAAGCACATCTTATACTCCGGCATACCACACTGGCCTGGTAGCTGGCTCTTGTGTCATCAAGAGGCCCAGACACGGGGCACATTATAATTCATCCTTTTTCTTAAAAACATAATCATTTAACAACTATCTCATTTGAAAAACAATTCATATAGAATAAGGACAAAATAGAGTTTCATATACTCAAAATATTCAAATTGTAGTAATTGGAATCAGTACCCCCTACCTGATTATTCGAGTAATTCAGATAACGTCTTTAAAGTTTTCTCGAAGCTTGTGCCAATCTGCCAAATTATTTAAAATTTGTCAATTATGAATTTAATTCATAATAAATGTATACAGGACTCCTATTGTCTTGGTTTACTTACTGGTGTGTGTCAAATGTCCTAAATGTCCTAGTCTCTTTGTGGGGTCACCAGACACACTCTTTAATGCCTTTGCATTTTCGGTTTTACTATAAACATTAAATTTATAAAATTTAAGATGTTTAATACCTTGCCTACAAATTGGTTGCATTAAAATTCAAGAAAATTCTATGGTTTTATCATGTTCATAAACCTAAGACACCATTTTCATGGTGTTTCAACCATCACATCCATTTTCAATGTATCCAACATGTAGAAAGTTTTTTTTTTTTTTCTTTTCCCTCTTGGTCGAGACTCGAGACCCCTCTCTTCTTCTTTCTTATCTCTTTTCCTCTCTCCTCCTCTTGTCTTCCCTTACAGGACTTGAGATGGATACTTAAAAGATATACATATATAATGTATATAACTAGCCATGTTTTGTCTGAGACGTGATATTCTAACATAACTCGTAGTTTTTGGTTTGTCTGTGAGTTAAGTTTTAATATAGATTAGCAAGTATTATCATGCCCTTAAATGATCCAAGAGAATTGGAAAATTTGGGGGTGTGGCACCTAATAACCACTATGAAGCTTCCTTTCACCATAATTTAATCCTTAAAACACTATCTCTTCATCGTGGACCTCTAATTCCCAACTACCTTACTGTCCTAGCTTTAACCCCTCGCATATTCCTCTTTCTCCAGGAAAATTCCACAACCATAAACCTTTTGTTTTAGACTTGAAACACCCCTAAATCTTTACCAATTTAGGGCACACTTGGGAACAACTTTTTTGGGCAAAAAAGCTGCTTAAAAAATGCAAAACGAAAAAGCTAGCTTCAATAAAGCTTGCCTAGGGCATTTGGTAACCTGTCGAAAAAATTGCTTTTTTGTTGGCTTTTTTTAGGTAGACTATTTGGCACCTGCTTTTTGCTTTTTTGGCTTTTTTATGCAAATGACAATATTACTCTCAAATTAACCCAGATGATGTATATGCTTGGTAACCAATAAGGCTAAAGAAGCATATCTTTACAATATCTTAGGTGTTGCAACAATGGAATTGATCCTGACAAGTATATGGTAGTCATCTGAAGTGACTATAGCCTTTCAATTTCTTTATGTCCAGGTTGATAATAAGAAAATTGAGTACTACATGATGAAACCAATTTCACTGACCATACAGCATTTGTGACAGATATGTAATAATGATGATTGCACGTCATACCAATCACAAACTAGATCCTAAAAAAGTAACAGCAGACCCATTTCTGGTGTTCAGACCCATTTCTATGTCAAGGTCGTCAAAACCCCAACTCTTATCAAAGTCCTCCCTCTGTGTCTTCTGTTTTGTGCTTGTATGTCTAGATCCATGGCTTTGGAACAACATTCCAGTCCCCGACTGAGGGCAATCCGACACATTTCTAAGGTTAGATTTGAGGTCTAAACATCAGTATTCAAATCTAAACATCAGTACACACACGTTGGGAGTAGATCTAAGAGAGAGGACTAGGATCAACATTCTTGGATATGCGAGGAAGATGACAGCCCAGCGAAGTTTTCCTTTTTCAATGGCAGACCAGCGTCGTGAGGGTGTAATTGCTGCAGTTGCAGAGAGTATAGAGAGATTGAAGAGTGGAGAGCGAGAACTTGTGCTTCTTGTGAATGGGAGAACTGAGGGGTGGGGTGTGACATTGGATTGATGAAGGGACATGCTGGGAAATTTGATAATTTCATAATTTTGGCCCTCTGACAGTTTCATTAACTTCCGGTATAGTAGAAAAAGCTGAAAAAGCATCCAAAAATTAGCTTTTTGCTTATTAGCTTTTCAAGCTAAAACAGCCACAAAAAAAGGCTTGCTAATTTTAAGGGAAAAAAAGCATCCCACCAAACGCATGATGCTTTTTTAAGCAAAAAGCTAGATAAAAAAGCTTTTTATTATTTACAACACTTATGAATAGCTTATTTTTGCCTTTAGTAACTCTTTAAACAAAAACTTAATTTTCTATTTACTGTTATGGGCATTTAGGTCATGCATACCCACCATAAAAAGAAAATTGAATTTATGCTGAAAAAAGCCACTATAAAGAGAAAAATTAATAAATAAATAAATAAACTATTTCAACTTGATTGCAATAGCATTGTTTTGTCTTTAGTGATTTTTTTCAACTAAAATTCAATTTTCTTGTTATGGTGGCTAGACATGAACTAAAAGCCTATAACAGTAAAATAGAAAATTAAATTTTAGTTAAAAAAAAGTCAATGAAAATAACAATAAAAAAAATAAGCTACGTCGCTCATAACAATAAAAAAAAATTAAATTTTGGTAAATAAGGTCAAGATGAAAATAAGCTATTTCATAAGTGCTTAAATAAGCTACGTCCAAACATAAACCCCAAAACCTAGAGCACTACCCCACCCAACTTGATTGTCTGACATCCTACAATTCTCATTAAAGGCTTCGTCTTATACCTCGGGAGAGCTGGGCTTCCACACCTGTCTTGTAGGATTCCTGCATTAGCCTTGCAAAGAAAAAGTGATTAGGAGAAATGGCCTGGGCCACAGGGAATCCTTACCCAGCAGTTCAATAAAAATCCTTGACCTTAGGTGCCCTGGAACAACAAATTGATCTACCACAAAAGGGAACGATGGTCTTTTTCCTCCCTTCCTAGGGATGGCAATTTGACCAGAAAAACCCAAGACCCGCTTTACCCCACCCCAAATAATAAGGGTTTGGATATGAATAAATGGATTAAGGGCTGGGTGTGGGGAAGAAAATAAAACCCGAAGCGGGTTTGGGACGGGGTAGGGTTAATATAAAATATCCTTGGTATATAAAAGTAAATGTTAAGGTTTTAATATAACTTCTTATTATTAAGATTTAGCCTCTTTCTTTCTAAATTTCATATTCTTATAGTGTTTGTGTAATTCATAATATTTTTATTTTTGGAGAATTATTTTTATTTGGAGATTTTGAACAAATTTAATCCGTTCCAACCCAAACCCCAATTAGTTTAAATGGGATTGGGATGGAGTGGGGAGGTTCAACCATAGTTGTCAATACTGTACCGACCAGTATACCTTTTTTGCTATTGGTGCGATATATACTGATACCCGTGTAATGTCAAGTACCGTCTCAGATTTATCAAAACAATATTATATATTTAAAAAGTATATTTATTTAGAAAATATTCACTTACAAAATTTGACATTACAAATAACAAATATTATTCAATATTAAATTATTTTAGCATAACATAAACATCTTATACAACCCAAATATATATTTAAAAATAATTAAAAGACATTATTGTTTAATATATATCCAACACGAGTTCTAATAGATATTCACCATCAAAATACAATAAAATTAAATTACTTTAAAACAAATTACACAAAATCCAGTACCTAAGAAGTACGAACACACCGTTTAGGGTGTCGTATCTGTGTCAGACACATGACGAACACAAATACTCTTTGAACATGTCTGAACATGTGTCAGACACGCCAATTGGCGTGTCCAATATTTATGATGATATTTTTTTTAGTGAACGCTTCTCGGACACATCATAGACATGTGTGTCCACTAGTTAGACACGTTTTGGGACACGGAGAGGTTGAAATGTTATTATTAAACATATTAAATGAAGTTGAATTTATAAATTTCAAAACTTTAAAATATCAAAACATAAAACACCTAAATTCAATTCTTTAAATCCTTAACTTGTTAGTTGTTGTATTATAATTGTGACCTTATTTAGTTATTTTCATCTTGTTTTTGGTGATTTATGAATTTTACGTTCATATACATAACAAATAAATAAAGATAAAAATAAATAAATTTGTGTCCATGTTGTATCAGTGTCCTCATTTTTTGAAAATGTCATATCCTATATCCGTATCCGTACTTCTTAGTCCAACACCGTCTGGTAAATCTGGTATTGATCGGTATTGCCTAGTGATGATGCAGTGAATTTGTACGTCTTTTCCGACCTCCGATGCTAACCGTTGGGATGATAAGTCCTGCTGCCTGGAGTACCGGTGTAGTGTCTGCCAAAGATACTCCGATGACAAAGTTAGGCTAAAAATAGATGGGCAGAATAAAAGTGTTCAAGGGTTAGTGTATCTTGTACCTTCTTGGAGATGATGACTGCCCTTTTTATATGAGTGTTGGCTTGGATCATGGGCACCTTCATGGGATAGCCAATCTTGCCCTCCAGTTATACCTCTGCCATCGTGGGAACGTATCGTGCCTGAATATTAGGCTTCACGGACCATGCCCCCCATCATGGGAGTTGATCGTCAGGCGAGAATCTCGAGGTGCCTTAATGGTGGCCCCTTGTGTGTCGCAGGAGGGCGTTGCGTATATAGAGATAATAGGAAATGGTTCTCTCTCCACGTGGCAGTATGACATTGGAGGGCTAAACTAGTGGCAGGATAGGAGGGGGAGTGGTTGTCCAACTCCACACGTGGCGCTCCCTTGGGTGCGTGTCAGAGCTGGGAAGGTCGCTATCTCCTGCTACACGCGAGGTCCTGGAGTTGGGAGCACGTTATCATGATTGGGTTGTCAGTGATGACCCCCACTAGCGTGGCAGGCGAGGAGGAATGATCGGCATCGTCCCACAAGGTCTGCTCGAAGTATGGCCTACTTGGTCATGCTCGGCATGGTAGTGCTTGGTCGTGCTCAGTAGCTCGTGCTCGGTAGCTTATGCTCGGTATTGCTCGGGCGTGGTCGGCCATGGTCGTGGTCGGCCATAGTCATGGTCTGCCATGGTCTACTCACTCGTGACAAGCCATGGCCTTACTCGGCCATGATCTGCTCAGCCATGACCGGCCATAGTCTTACTTGGTCGGCCCGTTATTGGGGTCCTGATCAGTCATTACCAGATCAATCCCCATCACCTGGTACCACCAGTATCGGCCGTTATTGACCAGTATTTGCTATTACCATGACTAGTATAGAACTCACCGTCATTGGTACTGTATTATCTCATGCACAGTACATATCGCCTGGTATCAACCAATACAGTACGGTATTGATAAATATGGGTTCAACACGCCATGGGTTTTGGACTAGGTGTGGGGTAAAGCTTTCCTATTCGGGGCGGGCTAAGAAGCATCCACACTCCTGGAAGGATGCCGTCCGCATTTCAGACACTCATCAACACATGCCAAACACGTTGACCCATGTCTTGACTTTTTCAAATTTTTCTCTACCAAACACACCAGACACGTGTGTCCATTTTTAGACACCTTTGGAACACGGCAGCAAGAACAGAACAATCAAAGAAGAAGAAAGAAGAGCGGCAATGGCGGCAAAGGGGGCATCGGCAATAGCAGAAGAGGAGCAACAGTCACAGAGGCAACAACAGAGAAGAAGACATATCTGGTCTTCGTCCCTCGGTCCTAGATCTAGTCGATCGCATTCACCCAGCCTGATTTAATGGGTTGCTATTTGAAAATTCAAAGATTGTTTGTTCTTTAGAAATAATCTCCTGGGCCCAATTTAATGGGATGTTAAATGTTGAAACATTGGGAGATGATCAATAAAAAAATAAATGAACCAACAAGAACTAAATAACAAATAAAAAAATGTACAAAAAATAATTTGTTTCCATATAAAAATATTAAAAAGTATTTGTTGTTGCCATGTCATGTCCTATATTTTTTTAAAATTGTTATGTCACCAGAGCATAACACCCGAGTTGGGGGGGTGGGTTGGGGGGGGGGGGGGGGGGGGGGGGGGGGGGGGTGTCTATAGTCCACATGACGCATAAGTGTGCTCCTTCCATGCTCCTTCCAGCCCTCTTTACCTTTTTGCTAGCACAAGGATCATTGCTTTTTGTAAGGAAGAGAGTGAGGGATTCAAAACAATTCAGAAGATTAGAGTTCCTAATACTTCTGATAAGGGTAAAAACAAAGGCTGGAAATGAAAACATCCTATATGTGAGAAGAAGATTTAGACCTCATCAGTTTAGTGTTGTTAGGTAACGGAGATTCCGCACAACCCCGAATAATAACATGACAAACTCTGAGACAAGCAATGGGCTTCAAAATAAGTGAGAAAGGCTAAGAGAAACAAGTAGCAAAAGATAGTTCCCCCTACCAATACATTATACAATGCTTTTAAATTAATGCAAAGAATGCTAAAATTTAAATTTATACCAGTCCGCTCCTCCAACCCTCCACTAACAAGAAAAATATAAAACCCATTACCCATACCTCTTCGCTTAAGTACATAATTTCAATAAACCAAATAATTACTAAATAAGTAAGTACACACATACCTTACACCACAAAAATCACCACTTGTTTTTGTAGATGTAGGAATAGGATGCGTACATTGGTAAGCACCATTATGACACTCTCCTTTGAAGGAGAGAGAACCCACCACTGGATGGCTTTAAGTATCAAACAAAACAATATTACAGGCCTAGAGTAAGAACTAATAACAACTGGAATAGGTGTCATATGTGGGCGACCATAGGGGGTCGTGGGTGTATGTGTACCTTATGAGAAGTATGACAGTCATTCAGCGATTATCGAACCAAGCAGAGAGTGGAAGGGAGAGGATTAATGGCAGTCCAAGACACAGAAAGCAATGAACCAGAGAGAGCTTGATGGACTTACGAACTCCACCTCTTGTGTGTTGTCTCCTTTTAAAGGGAAGTAGGGTTTCCCTTTATATAGATGAAGGGTGTGAGCCGGCGAGCCAACCCGTGATAGGGTTGTTGGGGACTGCGAAATTTCCCACGACCTGGCTATAGTGTATACGCATACTATCAAAAATTCTAATCTGATAAGTATAGCCTAATCTACGTGATTAGAATCATACCTTTGAAATCAATCTTGTTTGATCCCGAATAACAAGAATCAGCACTATGCACGAAACAACCGCTCGAACTCAACCTTCGGACTTCTGCTGTATTCCTCGTACACGCCTTGCTCTACAGAGAGTGGGCTCGCCGCTGCTAGGGTTTCTCTTCCTCACAAAAACGTGTATCTCTCAATTACGTGCAGAGTGTAACCCTAGCAGCTCTTAGAGCGCGTATATATATAGGCTACAACAGGGACCATAGGATTAGTATAACTAAGGCTTCCTACCCAAATAAGGACTCCTAATCCAATCAGGATTAATCCTTATTTACGTAAATTATAATTTATACTACTAATGAATTATAATTGCACTCCCTGTTATACTAGAAATTATATTTCGAGCTCCATATTATTAAATGCCTATTTATCTCCCCACATTAAGATTACAGATACCCGTCTATTAAATTAAATTACTGACAATTAAATTTAATAGACTTATTTAATTCCTTTAGACTTTCCACTTAACTTATTTGATATGTCGAATTCATAATCCACCTGCAGGGTTTGACATAATCAAAACTTATAAGCTTCCTTAAGGGGATATCATCAATCCCTATACGGGGACGTGGATTCTATCAATAATAAATATTCACCATAAACCTAATATTATTGTCCAACTCACTGAGTTTATTGACCCACAGAGAATGTCACTCTTCTGCGAATCAAAACAATAAACACTACATGCACGTGTCTATTTATTATATTAGCATTAAGAGCATAGGCACTCATAATAATCATGAGATATTAATTGTTTTATATAGTCAGTATAAAAACAATTACCTCAACACGGTCCTGTTTAATACACACAAAGTGTACTAGTGCAAGGAATTGGAACTATACCGTTCCCCATAGTCAAGACAGACCTATTAAAACCTTGTACTACAGTTCTACTGATTGTGTGTCCATTTCCATCTAAGACTGTGAACGATAAACTTATATTCCATAAAAACCGATGATCTGATCTTCCGTGTGTAAGTTGTACTCTACACACCAAATCATCTACTATATATAATAAGACACACACATGCACGATCATTAAATAACACAATGCAAACATTACTCACATAAATTCTCATTAAAATGGAATAACTAATTTATTAATAAATACTAAAGCCATTACACAAAGCATGTTTTTTAGTATAAATTTCCAACAGGGGTGATGGCTTGTCCTTCTCAACCTTAGGTGGTCAGCACTGCATCTGAGATCCACTGAGTTATGCGGGATCCCGGGTGCAAGGTTAACCCATGCCCTTAAATGCCTTTGTCTTTTCCTTGCTGACGTTACTAGAGCATCTTGGAGGATTTTGCTCTCATTGTGGTAGCTCAAAGAGATTACTCTGAGGAGAAAGATTGGCACATTGACGATCCCATGAATCCTAACTTCCAAACCACAAGTCCCTGTTAATTGGTCCCGTAAAGAGTATCATGGCTAATTGAAGAGATGCCATGTGCACTAGGTGGATGCTTGGGTTCTGCTCAAGACCCGAGGATCAGGGTTGCTGGAGAATGCATTTTAAGAATCCTTAAGGGTGAGGTGCGCCCAAAGGTAATGGAGGATTCTAGAGTCTTATAGGATCCTCTAAGAGGATCTTGGAGGTAACGTGTCCAACTACATGGGTGGTGACCCATGTACCTACATTAGCCCCCTGCGCACATGCTCAAATTATTGAGAGTACATGAGCTCTGGAGATTTCGGATGATGTGGCCATGTCTTGCTAAGGTTGTCGAAGGTTGTCGAAGGTGATGGCGTGCTTGGCCTTGTGGCTATGTCCTAAGGCAATACATGGCGAAGTCTTGCTGGCCTAGGATGCCAAAGGAAGTGATGTGGCCACATGGCACGTATGACGTCGTGGGCTATGACCCACATAACAAATAAAGATATTATAGCTCGAATTTAAGGCACCACGTTCATTAATCGAGTCAAAAGAGATATCGAGTAGAGATGGGGCAGCTGGCGATTGCCCCCAATTGTCATGACTTGAGGCTAAGGCAATGTGTGCGTTAGCCAAGTCACATGAAAAATTAAGTGCAAATGGGTGTGCTTAGCCAGAGATTAAGCTTTGCTTGAGGCTGCTGGAGGTTGCCCCTTGATGTCATTGACCGAGGATAAGGCACTATGTGCGTCAGCAAAGTCACATGAAATACTAAATGGGGATGGTCTAGTTGGAGATTGACCTCGTAGTCAAGGCTTGAATCTAAGGCACTTTGTGCATTAGTCAAGTTCAATAGAGATTAAAAATGGAGATGGGCTAGCTAGAGATGCCCTTTGAATATCAAAGCTCGAGACTAAAGCACTGCTTGTGTCCATGGGGGTCATGGGTGTATATGTACCATCTGGGAAATATGACAATCTTTCAACGATTAGGTGAGATCCCGGGTGCAGAGTTAACCCATGCCCTCAAATGCCTTTATCTTTTCCTCGTTGACGTTGTTGGAGCATCTTGAAGGATCTCTCTCACATTGTGGTAGGTTAAGGAGATCTCTCTGAGGAGAGGGATTGGTACCTTGATGATCCCATAGATTTTAGCCTCTAAACCACAAGTCCCTGTTGGTTGGTCTCATATAGAGCATCATGGCTAGTTGGAGAGATGCCATGACTTGTACTTGGTGCATCCTTAGGTTGTACTCAAGATCCAAGGATCGGGGTTGCTAGAGAATGTATCTTAAGGATCCTTGAAGGCGAGGTGCGCCCAAAGATGATGGAGAATCCTTGAGTCTTATAGAATCCTTTGAGAGGATCTTGGAGGTGGCGTGCCCAACTACATGGGTTGTAACCCATGTACCTACGTCATAAAACTCGGCAACACCTACTTAAAGAGTTGAAAATCAATCTAAAAAGACAACTACAAAGTTGTGAATGTTGGAAAGAATCTTATAGTTTAACTTTCAAATGCAACCACATGCTAGACTAGTTGCCATAAATCAGGAAACTGACTAATTCTATAATACGATTCATAGCCAACCCATGATGGGATGATGGCTTGTCCCTTTCAGCCTCAGGTGGTCAGCATTACATCCGGGATCCGCTGAGTTAGGTGGGATCCGAGTGTAGGGTTGACCCAAACCCTTAAATGCCTTTGCCTTTGCCTTTTCCTTGCTGATGTTGCTAGAGCATCATGTAAGATCTCTCTTACATTGTGTCAGGTCAAGGAGATCCTTCTGAGAAGAGAGATTGGCACCTTGACGATCACATGGATCCTAGCCTCTAAACCACAAGTCTCTATTGGTTGGTCCCGTACGGAGCATCATGGCTAGTTGAAGAGATGCCATGACTTGTACTTGGTGGATCCTTGGGTTCTTCTTAAGACTCAAGGATCGGGGCTGCTAAAGAATGTATCTTAAGGATCCTTGAGGGCGGGGTGCACCCAAAAGTGATAGAGGATCCTTGAGTTTATAGAATCCTTTGAGAGGATCTTGGAGGTGACGTGTCCAACTACATGGATTGTGACCCATGTACCAACATCATAAAACTCAGCAACACCTACTTAAAGAATTGAAAATCAGTCTAAAAAGATAGCTACAAAGTTGTGAATATTGGAAAGAACCTTACAGTTTAACTTTCAAGCACAACCACATGCTAGACTAGCTGCCATAAATCAGGAAATGGACCAATTCTATAATACAATTCAAAGACAATTTAAGGAGTAAAACTTCTACAAAAATACTAGAATAACCAACCTACCTTTGTTAGAACATACATCTCCTTTAGGACATTGGTGGACAATGTGAAGAGAGGCTTCCCACTTAAGCCGCCAGGTTCTTCAGACACAGGGTTTTTACTCACAGGATCTGGTCTTGAAATGGTTGTATTTGATATAATCTGGAAGAATATAACAAATGAAATCAAGACTAAAATTCACCAAAATCCAATATCTTACTTGGAATAATTAAGCTATAAGGGAATAATCAAGATCATGAGTCAATCAAAATTATACACTCATCATTCCACTCAATTTATGGTTTTTGCAAGAAATAAAGTTGACATTTCTCAGCATTACAGCCATTCAGATCATCTCTCTTTTTCTTTTTTTCCCCTCACCTTTCTTTACTTCGTTGCTTTTCAGATGATGACCAAGGACGGTTAATGGTACCAATAATCTTATGTTTTCCATTTCACTGAGACAATGATTTGCAATTGAGGCCAAAATGCTAGTCCTTTTCAAAAGGCCTCCGGGACGTTTCTGCAGTGGAGTTTAACCATATCCCCTGCTTCCCTAGGTTCTGTAAGGATTTTCTGTATGTTTGCTTAGTCTACTGACTCTAGCCTTTATTTACCTTAACTAGTGTCATCGAGTTTTACATGCTTCACTTTCCCTTCCCAAGGGAATCCACATAATCCATTTCGTTCTCTTCTACAAAGTTCTTTAACTTTGAATCAAAACAAAGGCCAACGAAAGAGGTCAGCAGGCACTTTGGCTTTGTGGTTGGTTTTCTTGTAGAGTTGTACCTTCTAAAATTTTTCTAGGCTCAGAGCAATAGAAATCAGGACCTAGGATGATGATTTACAACAAGATGCTAAGAACAAGAATTCTAGGACAAAATTTAGACCCAGAAATGAACTTTTGACATAATGAAGAAAAACAGAGGAACCAGAATGGTTTGCTTCAGCATTCCTTACTAAAGATATCGTTGTATTTCTTTCAGCTTCAAATTTGATTACGTAATTTTCATTTTAGGACACCGTTGCCTTTATGTTTGACTAGCACCTTTATCTCCCTTGAGTATTTTATTATATCATTCATCGTTAGTACAGCCAATGGATAAGCTTTTATTATTAGCACAATTTTTCAATGAGTTTGTTTCCTTTTCGCTATTGATATAAATATTTTTCTGACAAGGTTGCCTTTTGCAGCGAAAGAGCTATCAAATTGTCTTCTCCAAATGGCCAGTTTGTTAAAATCCATTATAAGGTGAATCTATATCTGTATTTACATCATCTCCATGCTTATTAACATCTTAAATATATATACATATAGGTAACTAATGTCTGTTAAATGCAGGTATTGATCCCAGTAGGAAAGATAAAGAGGGCTAACGAAAGCCAAAATGTGAAGAGACCATCACGGAAATACATAGAAATAGTTACTGTGGACAATTTTGATTTCTGGTTCATGGGATTCCTGAATTATCAAAGAACTTTCAAGTATCTTCAACGGGCTGTCTCTCGGGCTCAGTACTTACAACTTACTCAGAATTGATGAAACAGCCATTGATGTCTGTTGCTGCTTCCTTTGCTTCATTAGATGTGTATGCATTACGAGAACAAATGTGTATAGGCCCCTAGTTTGTACAAATTTAGTTAATTCTTCCTTTGCTCCAATGAGAAACAATTTCTGGATAAACAAGGCCAGTGATGATATATTTGCAATGACTTGAAGGTAGTTTTGTATATCATAGAATCATTTGAATTTGGTTTGATGGTAGGATAGTGTGCTTAAGAGCACTAGTAACAGTCACATTTGCCACCAAGCCTTTGTCCTCCAGCAGCCAATTAAGAAAAGAAAAAATAAATAAAAATACGATTTTGTGGTTCAGCTTCTGAATGGATGATGCAAGTCTAGAGATTTCCTCCAGTTTATCAGCATTCAATATGAAAGTGCTAGAAGATATACAAAAGATAATTCTGTCAATTCAAGACCAACATTTGGCATCAGGTAATGCTAACTAAGAATCCATGCAAGAGAAAAGTGGGATAACAATCGATTAAATCAGGGCAGTTAAAGGAACCAAGCCACTCGTGCGTAGCTCGGTTCCGCTTGTTTAACAGTTTACTCAAGCCTGTTCACTAAGAAAACAAACCAAGTTTGACCTTTTCCCACATCAATAAAGCAATAAGGTGAGTTTGAGCAGCTCAATTGGCTCAGCAAGGCTCATGATCTTACACACTAGTAAATTCAGAAAAGGGTCAAAGGCATTTGATTAAACATATCGGAAACTGTGCTGATAAAAGGTCAAAAGGCTGCCACTTTTATGGAGTGACATATATATGCAACAGCAGGTGACATTACATCGCCTTTCACATAATAATTATTTTAACTGTAGAAGTTTCACATGCTTTCCGAAAAGTTTGTCCTATATAACATTACAAAAAGGAGAAAAAAAATTTTGATATATATCAGCAAGCAATAGTGATTCAACAGCAAAGTTTTTAAAACCTCAATCAAACCGAGCAGAGTTGAGTCTCACACAAGCAGCTCATTTATGCAGTAAGTCCAGCTCAAACAGAGAGCTTTTTCTAACTTGAGCTTGAGCTCCTAGGCCAGTGAGAATGACCCAAGCTTGAACAGTCCATACTCAGGTCAACTTGGTTCATGTACACCGCCATGGAAAGGTTGTTCCAAGATATATGGATTCAGAGCCCATTTCATCTTTTGACAATAAAGAATGGAAGATGAAGTCAATCCAATCGGTTTAGAACTTATAAGTTCTTTTGGTAGATAAAGTGCACAAGGCTTCTATACTACTCGGACACTCGTCCAAATGTGTCCTATTATTTCATTATTTTTTTGGAACTGGACACACTTTGTATACTTGGAAAACAAGCGTATCCGTAATTTGAATACCCGTATCCTAAGAAGCATGAATATGGACACGGGACACGACAAGTTTTAGAAAGTGAGGACACAAACACAGCAGTATACGGCAAAAAAATATATTTTTATACATTTTATGTTTAAGGTATATGAATGTAATGTAATATTCACAAGTCATCAAAAAGTGTCCTAAATGTGTTCAATTTGAGTCTTAGATGTGTCCAATACGTGTCGATGGATTGTGCTGGATGTGCCCATTGAAAAATAAATAAATAGAAATTCCAGACACGCCACTGTATACCAGCGTGTCCAAGGAGTATGTGTGTCCGACATGTGTCTGACATGGATACGGCGCCTGACACAGAGTATACGTGCTTCCTAGCTCGTATCCATCACTTAGACACATAAAACACGTAGCATCTTTGAAGAAATTAATTTGGGATGTAATTGTAGAATAAAGCAATGTGATTTTATATCTAATTTAATTTTTAAATTCTAGAATACATAGTTTTTAATTTTAATTAGTGTTATCTTGCATTTTTTCATTATCTTTGAGTAACATATTTTCATATATGACACATATATGTATAATATATATTTTTGCCGTGTTCCCACCATGCCGTGTCTTAGAAATTTTGCAAACTGCCGTGTCAGCATGTCCAGTACGTGTCGTGTCCAAGGATCAAAATTTCATTTCGAGGGGTTGTTTCAGTTGGCTCAGAAATGAAAACATTTCTGAAATGTTTCGGAATGTTTCGAAAACATTTCAAAAGTGACAAATATTAAAATAATAAAATACAATCTTTAGTATAAAAATTGTACACATTTTATAAAAATTTTAAATTCGGGTAAAACAACTTATTGTTTAGGTATATAGCATTGTGTTTTGATGCATTTTTCTATGTTTCAGTATGTTTTGATTGTAATAATAGTGTTTCGTTATTCTACTAGTGTTTCGTTTCGGTCCCTTAGGAAACAAAAACATTTTGGCCGTTTCGGTAGAAACAAATGGAAATTTTGTTCCTTGGTCGTGTCCAACGCGCGTGTCCATGTCCGTGCTTCTTAGCTAATATATGTTGTAGATCTATGCCAAAATGTCCAATTTTCATAAGATATTCTTCATTATTATTCAAAACGTCCGATGATGCTCATATATTAAATATTTTTTGACACAATTATAGATGCCAGGTTCTGACTGAAAGCAGGCTATGCATAGATTTATTCATTCAGGTGCATAAAGCAATGACATAAAACAAGAAGGTACAGCACTAAACACTAAACATAGCCAAAATTCTAAGCTACACAAGTTTGTGATGGGAAAAAATTACCAATCCATCCACACGGAGAGCAATAGCAACCTACAACCCCAATGAAGGAACCATAAGAACACAAGATATGGAAATCGAAAAGGAAATATAAAATAATGAGCATTTGCCTACTGCTGCAATATCTTCAAGGTCCTGTTTAGACAGATCCGGAGCAATTTTCACAAGTAATGGAGGTGGGCCTTCCTCACCCCATTGCATTTCATCACGAGCAGCTTGAACCTTAATAAATAGCACGAGTTAGGACTACTACTATATTTTTTTTCTTTTTTTCTTTTTTTTTTTTTTTGTCATTGACAAAATCAAGGTCAAGCTTAGATCGCCAAACCTTCTTAACAAGGTCCTTTAACTGCTTTCTTCCCTGAAGCTGGCGCAGTCCAGGGGTATTAGGTGATGAAACATTAATTACCTACAAAGAAGCAATATGTATGCATTATAAGATTCATATAGCAGTGCTTAAACTTGAAGTACTACAGAAGGAAGTATCCTATATATGCAGGTTATGCAATATCTATCGAACATGGTTATATTAAACAGTAAAGTGAAAATTTCCAGACAAAACCATGCGAAGAACAAATAGAAGATTTGATCGAAACTGGATTAAACATCAAGACTGATGAGTTTCATACTATTCAACTGGAAATAGTAGTTTCTTTTCTAAAGTTAATGCAGGTCTTTTGATTTAAAAACATATCCTTTGCTGGTGCTCTATGTCCTTACCACACGGTGGGTTGGGGGGGGGTGCTTGGGAGTCTCCAATTCGAAGAGAAAAATAAGCAAGTTATCTCAGTTTAGTGAAACCAGCTAAACAGTATCTGTGGGCTTCTATCTTTACCCAGAGAATTTAAAAGTCAGCCCATCCTACACAAATAAAAGGGACATGATTTCTACAAGGCAAATTCCACACCTCTTTAAAACAACCCATGTTGATCTATAAATTCTGAGATAGTAACATGCATTTACGAAATAAAACCGTCACCTACCTCTCCTCCAGACAAAGAATAGTAAGATGGTCTTGTCAGCGTCAAAAGAACATTGGTGCCTTTGTCAGCATTATATGACAGGCATGCTCCATCAAAGAGGATTAGTGAGATGGGTAGGAAAGAAAATTGAAATCACGTATGAATTAGGGCAGAACTTATATTGGAAAACCAGGTAGTGATATAACCTGGAACTGCCAATAATTTCTTCAGACACATGGTGGGAAAAAAGCATGCTGAAATTTTTTTCTAATTAAATATAGAAAGAGAAGAAAAAGAGAAAGAGATGAAAGAGATAAACGAGAAAACAGGAGGGAGGGAACATCACCTCTTCCATGCCCCTTGTTCGAGAGAGAGATCTACGAAATATTCTCTCCAATTTTATTTAAAACCAAGAGCAATACATTTTTCCCCCTAATGGCCCATAGTCCTATTTATAGGCCTTACAAAACCTTTAAAAACACAGGTTCCTTCTAAAACTATCTTGCCCAGCATAGTGACCTAACTCAACTTCCATCACTTAAGCTACTGAAAGTCCTAATTAAATGAAAATACAGCAAGATAATTTCAAAGACTCCTACATCAATCAACATGTCACCTTCTCATAAGTACCGCATCAACTGAGCAGCCTCATATAGCACATCTTCTATTTCACTCCTTATAGGTTTTATTAACAAGATTCAAGTTGAAACAAACATAAATCTAGCATTCAAGATGCATATGCCCACTAGAGTGCATGTATCTGACATTAACAACTAAGGGATCCATGTAGACATGTACAGATATACTAATGAGACTAAGAACAAAAGAGGCAAGCAAATTAACAGAAGTAGGCAGAAGATGAAATCTACCAAATAATCAGCATACTGGGATAATGTATGAACCCCTTGTACATAATCTGCAGTTGCATCTTCACTTGTCTTATTCTTTCCAAGGTTCACCCCAAGAATTCCAGGACCAGCTTTCCCTCCATGTTTGACTTCTTCACTGGAGGAAGATGAAGTGCTTGAAGTTTCATCCAACTTCCTCTTCCCATGCTGGGCACCCAAACGCTTTGCAACAGCGACAATTCCTTCACTATTGAAACCACACCTATTGATTACAGCACTGCCCACAAAAAAGCTCTTAGAAATTAGAAAGACAATTTTCGCAAGTCCAAACACCTTGAAAACTGCAGGGGAACTAACAAAAAGAAGAGAAAATTGCATCAAGTTGTCCCGTCAAATTTAAGAGTGAGACTCAGTTATAGAGCAAACTAGAGAAAATAAGAAGTAAAATGCATTCATACCGTTCCTGCCGCAATCGGAAGATACGAGGCTTTGGATTACCCTCCTGTGGAACAGGAGTAACGGAGCCAACCTCTACAAAGCCGAAACCTAACCCAAGTAAGCCTTCAACAGCCTCGGCATTTTTATCAAAACCAGCAGCAAGACCTATAGGATTGGAGAACCTCCTTCCCCAAACTTCAAGTCCTAATATTGATGGATCAGGCCTCTTCTCCTTAGGAACCCATCCACGAGCAGCAGCTGAAACACCTAGTCGGTGAGCAACCTCTGCATCCAGAAGGGCAAAGTATGGATTCACAAGTTTTGTTGCCGAGAATAGCCAACCACTGCAGAAAATTTGATGCACTATATGTTATTCCCAAGGTTAAGAGTACATGGTAGTTAAGGTCCAAAACTTCAATTCAACTCAAACTTCAATGACTTCTGAACCTTGTGCAGAAAATGAGTTTAACAAAGTTCAATACAAAAATACATATTTAGGGCCTCAACTTCGAGTCCAACTTACCAAACAAATAACTTCAGGTAGCACTCCAACATCAACACACAACATAGAAACACCAGCATGACAAGACCCTACTAATACTTGGCATAAATACCGGGGATAGGACTACGACCCAACCTACATGTAAACTTACCAATCCAATTCCTCTCCTATATTCCTCACTAAGAAGTCCATTAAGCTGGTTCATTAACCAGTAGAGTAATTTTTTTTTTTTTTCATCCAAACCAAATAGTATTCAAGTCCTCAATTTTTTACATGTTTATGTATCCACCTATAGGTGTGCACCGAAATGAACAAGAAAGGAGCCAAGAAAGTTCTATTACAATTGGAGCATTAAAAGCATACATTTTTTAATACAGTCACTGTATGTTATCAATGTGGTCCTGTAAAGATGGCCATCAAATGGAGACCTCGGCTTAGAAAACTAAAAGAGTTACCGAAAGAGATGGGCATCTGAGTAGATTGGGAAGGAGGAGAAAACTTTTAGAGTCGACCATCAACTGTTATATAAGAGGACCCAGTCAAACACCAATGCACACACAATCATAAATTACCAGTACAAGATTCAGTAATAAAACCTATAACAATTCTGAATAAATAATTTAACAAAAAAAACAATTCTAAATAAATCACTTACTAGAGGCATAAACCGATCCAATTATCCTTTCCTATTTAAAATTCATAGTGTTTCTAAGCCACACAAAAAAATAAAAAATAAAAGAATAAAATCCCAAATTATCATAAAGTTCATAGCAGACAACAAGAATTAAGTGAAAACATCAAAAAAACTAAACAACAGCTTCTTAAGTTGGCCCCAAGACCTCCCTTTTCAACCTAAAATATATTGAAGAAAAAATATTGCAAAATTGGAAGTTGCTAGTGTCTGTAGTTTCAAAGTTAAAAAGCCCAAAGGGGTAATTGATGTCTACCTGCAATGCAGTTGTGGAATCTTTCCTTCTTTATCTGAGCCATCATTCTGTGGGGCCTCACATGCAGTAGTGGAATATGATACTTTGATATCTAAATTCCTCAAATTTTCATAACATGAAGGTTGGAGGGAATAAGTACGAAAGGGCAGATTGGTTGTCGGCTTGTTACGAAAACAAAAAAAGACGTTTGTGAAAGATCCCAATTATGATCCACATATTTGATCTAGGAAGCACGGACATGCCTTCTAGGGTGGACACATATCAGATTCCAACACTCCATGGGCACGCAAGGATGTGTGAAACACCCACCTATTTTCAATTTTGTTTAAATTGGGCACGTTTCAGACACATGCAAGACATGCGTCTATTGGTTGGACATTGCTCAAAATAATCATAACCAATAAAAAACAAATCAGCACACCAAAAATTATGGACTCCTTGCTTCTGTTAAGGGAAATATTACAAAGAGAGCATCAAATGGGGACGCAACCAGTGTACAAGGCCATAGCAAAGCAAAGCCTCTAGCCACTAAAAACCATAATGGGCCTATACCAGTGAAACCATACAAAGCAGACCTATACAAAGACAAGAAAGGAAAGACTATACACCTCCCATCACTTAAAAAAAATGCTAAAAAATCCAAAAATTGGTCCAATGAGGGACTTACCTCCCCGAAACCCAAGTATATGAAATAGACAAAAACAGGCTCTTTAACTTATTGGCACCTCAACTCCATCAAAAAACCTCTAATTTCTTTCTCCATAAATGATCCACATAAAACATAAGGATGCTAAATTCCACACCAACGTCCTCTTACCGACATTACTCATCTTCCAACATAACAAAAGATCTCCAACACTATAGAGGACAACATACTCCACACCAAACAATGTAAGAATCATACCCACAACTCTCTTGCTACACTATAATGAACAAGGAGATGATTCACCGACTCTTCATCTTGCTTATACACGCAACGCCAATACACAAAAATTTGGTGTCTTCTAATCAAATTGTCATTAGTAATATTCTTCCCATAAGCTGCTGTCCAAGTGCAAACAAACAAAAATCACTTTTAAAGGTGCCTTTGGAACCCAAATCCCTTTCCAAGTAAAAGAAGAAACCTGATAACAATTCAATCAATTATTCCAAGGAAACGAAGACTCTTATTATGAGGCTTGAGATTATAAAGCCGGATCATAACACTTGATCTTAGAGCACCAAGACTTGTTCAAAGCATATTCCACAGCATAAACAACCCCCTCCCCGTGGTCCAATTAGACCTAACCACAAAGCTCATTAATTCATTCCACTCCCAGTCTTGAAGATCTCACCTAAAACAAATATCCCAAAAAAGCTAACTGCCATCTTTCAAAAGGTAATCTGCCATTGTCGCCTTCCATCCCTTGTAATCCAAAAAAGAGCCGGGCATGCTGTGTCAAAATTCTCTATATCACGCCTGCGGCCAAAGCTTAACCCTCTTGCCAAAACCCACAACAAAGTTAACCATATTCAAAAATATAGCTCGCCTTTCTAAATTCCTTTTCAAAGGCACCGCTCATAAGAAGAGGAAACCACTCTGGAAGTCCAATCCCCCCATGCAGTACCATACTTTCCTAACACTACCCTTCTCCAGAATCTCTCCCCCACACAAGCATATCTTCACAGCAATTTCCGTAACATGGCTTGATTGAAGACCTCTAACCTCCTAATACCCAACTGCCCTCTTTCAAAAGGGTGCACACCATGTCCCTATTCACTAAATAATAATTAAACTCCTACCCTATCCCAGCACAAAGAAAGCATCTTTGTACATCTCAAGTCTTTTAACAATAGAAGAAGGGATAGTAAACAAAGACATAAAATGGGTGAGCAAACTTGAAAGTGTACTCTCAATCAAAGTCAACCATCCCCTATTTGAAAGCTTGTCTTTTCCACCCAGCAAGCTTTTTTTGAAATCTCTCCACCACTGAATCCCATACCGATCTAGAATCATAGCACGATTCTCCACATTCATCACCAGCCCCATTGGGATCAGTTCAGATTTATATAAAATTTGCCTTAACCCCAGATCTTGTCTCAAAACAGAGAACACACAGCAATGACTAAACTATTTCACATGAGCTCCACAAAAATAATGGTGCCATCAACACATAAAAGATAAGAGACTGTCAAAGTAAAACCATTCGCCTACCCGACTTTGAAACCCTTTACAAAACCACCTTGCACCATCCTGTATCCATTTCTGTCATTTCTAACAGAAGAGATGCAACACGTATCCATTTCCATCATTTCTTCACCAAAACTCATCCTCTCCATCACAAAAAGCAAAGATCTCAATTCACATTATCACAAATTTCTCAATATCCAACTTGTAGATGAATCCAGGAAGACCACTCCTTAACCAAGAATCCAAGCACTCATGTGCAACAAAAAAGCATCTAAAATTTGTCTGGACTCCAGAACCATTATTGGAAGCACCTCCTTCAACCTCGTAACCAAACACCAGAGCTAAAATTTTATAAGCCCCACCTAAAAGAGAGATGGGTCTAAAATACTTAATATCCTCTGCCCCACCCTTTTTAGGAATCAAGGTTTCAACTGAAGCATTTAGACTTCTCTTAAATACACCATGATCAAAAAAACGTGTGCCTTGCACCCAACACCTCACCTCCCAACATTGCTGAGAAAGGCTATAGTCCTCCGTTCAGTCTTCGAGCCTTATCAACATTCAAAGACTTTACAGCCATCAAAACATCCTCCTTCAAAAAGGGTCTCCCCAGCCAATCTCTGTCTGATTGCAAGATAGTATCAAACTCCATCACATCCAAATGAGGCCTTTGTCCCCTGTTTCCTATTAGCGCTCCTAATAGAAACCAACAATGCCATTATATATCTCCTCTGCATCCACCAACTCGCTATCCCCAATTTGGATTTTACCAATGTAATTGGTTTTTCTATGAGCATTAGCCATTTTTGCGAAAAAATTAAATATTCCTATCCCCCTCCCTAAGCCGCAACTCCCCTGCTCTTTTCCCTTGCTATTTCAAACTAATTTCCTCCATTTTTGCAATCCTACCAAACTTCTCCTCCTTCCTCTCCCGCCTTTCTTTTTCAAGCTAAGATCTCCTCTAAAACCTCCAATTTTTTAATCCTCACCCTCCAAAAAACCTCTTTGTTCCATCTCTTCAAGTACTCCTTGAAGAGTTTTAATTTCCTAGCTAGTATGAAGCTCAAACTACCCTCCAACCGATGATTGTTCCAGCATTTTGAAACCCTTTCTTTATAATCCACCACTTTTAGCGATATATTTTTGAATCTAAATGAACTTCTACCACTCCTTATACCCCCACAATAAACAAGGGGAGCATGATCAGAAGTCAATCTCAACAATAAATCATGTAACATCAAGAAAAAAAAGTTCTCCTAACTCGAGGATATGAGAAAACAGTCAATTCGGTGCATAGATAGCACCTCTTGATTGGTAGACCATATAAACGCTGCTCCCACTAATGGCAAATCTACCACTTTTAAATCATCTATAAAGTCGGAAACCCTCACACCCCTATTGATGGACTAGCAACCACATCTCTCCACCAGAAAGCAAATTACATTGAAATCTCCCCAATTACACCAAGAGGCATCCCAACTAAAACCAATAGTTGCCAACTTCTCTCACAACTCCCCCCTTTCTTGCTCCTCGAGCCATAAACCCCTATAAATGTAGACAATGACCCAACTAAGTCCATTATTAACCAATGTGAAAAGACAGGACAAAAGGTTCCAAGTTCACATTCCTCCTTTACCAGAACCCTTCTATCACACGTTACCAGCAGCCCCAACCTATGCTAATAGCCCCAAGATAAACTAAATCCACAAATCTACCCCCCACCACTGTAGAAATAATCTCCTGACTACATCAACCGACACATCCTCCATTTTAGTTTCTTGGAGACACACTACAAATGCCAGTCCGTAAAAGAGATTTACCAACTACCTTCTTCTCCCCCACATTCAATCACCTAGGTTCCAAGTTCACATTCCTCCTTTACCAAAACCCTTATGTCACATGTTACCAGCGCCCCCAAACTATGCCAACAGCCAACAGATCCTCCATTTTTGTTTCTTGAAGACACTACAAAAGCCAATCCTCAAAAGATATTTACCAACTACCCTCTTCTCCCCCGAATTCAACCATCTAATTTTCCGATTGTTAATTTTAATCTTCATGAAGAAATCGTAAGAGTCCCCCCACCCTTCCACTGCAAACTCCCTTCTCTCCCTTTACTGTGCCAATTATAATTAATGGAACACTAAATTTTTTAGTTTTGTGCCTGAACTTCCCCTCATACTTGCTTTTCTTCGCCCGCCTTGGTAGTTGTTCTACTTCTCCATCTCCCTTCGATTGCTTCAAAGTTCAAACAATCTAATTGCCTCTTACTACAAGCCGTCACAGGACGCTAGCAAGAACTTATTGAACCCTTTAACCCTTTTTAACATCACCCAATCTAAAATCTCCTCTAGACCACATTTGGATCCCTCCCCGAAGCTAAATTGATGCACATCCTCCTCTAGAGCCATCATTGCCACCAGCATACAAACCAAAGGTTTTAGTTTTTCCACTTTTGACTAGCACCGACAATCCTACCTTTATAGTTATGCCCTCCCGCTGGAAGGGTCTATAGTCTCTTTCTTCAGACATCAAAGGCTCCTATCTAAGCTATTCTACTACCCAAGCAAGTAATAAAGCCAAGCTATAGCTCACACCAGACTCATTTTCTTCGCCATTGAAGTGGACCCATCTTCGTATATTGACAGCTGTCTACAAACTGTTGCGCTAGGCCTGCCTTGCCTACCTACCTTCCTTCCTTTGCATCTTTATGCTATTCATAAAAAAATTCCTCCCCCATTTTATTTTGCAACACCGCCCACTACCTAACACCACCCATTAAGGATTTATACTAAAAGACATGTTTTGTGTAATAGTTTTAGTATTTATTAATAATTTGGTTATTTCATTTTAATGAGAATCGGTGTGAGCAATTTTTGCCTTGCATTATTTATTTAATGATTATGTATGTATTTCTTATTCTATATAGTAGATTATTTGGCGTGTAGAGTACGGCTTACACACAGAAAATTAGATCATCAGTTCTTATAAAATATAACTTTATCATTCACAGCCTTAGATGGAATTGGACACACCATCAGTAGAACTGTAGCATAAGATTTTAATAGATCTGTCTTGACTATGGAAAACGATATAATTCCAACTCCTTGTACTAGTACACTTCGTGTGTATTGAACAGAATCGTATTGAGGTAATTGTTTTATACTGACTATATAAAACAATTAATGCCTTATGATTATAATGAGTGATTATACTCTTAATCCTAATACAATTATTAGACACGTGCATGTAGTATTTATTGTTTTGATTCATAAAATAGTGAGATTCTTTATGGGTCAATAAATTTAGTGAGTTAGGAGATAACATTATGTGTATAGTGAATATTAATTATTAATAGAATCTACGTCTAGTGTAAGGATTGATGATACTTGAGGAAACTTATAAATTTTGATTATGTCAAGCCCTACAAGTAGATTTTGAATCTAACATATCAAATAAGTTAAGTGGAAGGTCTCAAGGAATTAAATAAGTTTATTAAATTTAATTTTCAATAATTTAATTTAGTAGACAAGTATATTTGATCTTAACGTCGGGAGATACATAAGCACTTTATAATATGGAGTTCGAAATATAATATCAAGTATAATAGGGAGTATAATTATAATTTAGTGGTATAAATTATAATTTATGTAAATAGAGATTAATTCGGGTTGGATTAGGAATCCTTATTTGTGTAAGAAACCCTAATCATATTAATCATGTGGTCTCTGTTGTAACCTTAATATATACGTACTCTATGAGCAGTTAGAGTTTAATCATAATCTCAGATATACGTTTTTGTGAGAGAAAGAAATCCTAGCAGCTGCAGCCAACTCTCTCTGGAATAAGGCTTGTACGAATGATACAGTAGAAGTCTGAAGGTCACGTTTGAGTAGTTGATTCGTACTTGTTGTTGTTCGAGGTCAAAGCAGAGGAGTCTCAAAAGTCATACCTGTGTTGTTATTGGAGATCAAAGAAAAGGGATCTCATAGGTATAATACTAATCACTTCGATTAGTTTCTATTAATCAAATCATAATTTTTTGGCATTATTAGTATACACTATAGCTGGTTCCAGGACTATTTCACAGTCCCTTTCACCAATGTCACAGTATCAAGGACCCTTGGAGGCTACAACAAGTTATCTCAACTATCTAGCACACCATGCCTCTGACATGTATGTCCACCTGTCATCACCTCACCAGAGATTGTTTGATGGGCATTTATAGCCCCTTTTCCGAATTTCCTCCCCTATATATGACCATTATTATCGAAAGGCTTCAACACCAACCCCTATCCATCGCTACCATTCTATAATGTTGGCTCAACCTCCATGGAAGCTCGACTTAGCCCTTCATCCATAGAAGAGGAACTAGATGCCTAAGAGAAGATGACCCGATTCTGCTAAGCATCTGGATTCAAACTAGTCAACTAAGGATCTTCCAATAATAAATCTTTGGGGCTTTCCAAAAGTCTTAGAAGACCTACCCAAACAATTTCTAGCATTAAAAGCTTGACGGCCCAAAGAATTATATGTTACGTTAGGGCCCAACGAACAAATAAGGTCTAGCCTTTTGTGTTATTAAGGCCTTTCCTAGAAATCCCAAGGCTACCATTAACACGCCTCTTGGCCAAGCCACAACTGGCCCATTGAATTAGGCCCACCTGGTCTCACTCACTAGCCGTTACCCTTTTTCGATCCACTACAAGCTACCACGACCCATTGATCCATTCATAGTAGGATCCTAATTATGGGCCCAGCCCATACAAGCAAACTAAATGGCCTAACCCCTACCAGTCCTCAGTCATGCCTCCCAGTTGTCCTTTGTTTTAAATTTCACATGACACCATTAGCCTTATCAACCCGCGTCTCTCCCCTTATCTCCCTAAAATAGTTGTTAGTGTCTTTCCCATATACCACTAGTTATTGAACCCCATGCTGCCCCATCTTCCTCTCTAAGCTTCATATAATTCCTCTAGAACCCTTATTCACCTTTTTGGATTGGATGCAAGGACCAAATTCAACCCACATTGGGACCTCAAATCTCAAGAGCCCCTCCCCAAATCTCACTCCTGCCAATATCCCTGTCCTCACCATGCACTAAAATCCTCACCCCTCACAAGTGAGCCCTCAATGCCATCTCCTCGTCCACACTAACAAAACTACCACACCAGAAACCAACCACCAGAACACTGACTCATTCCACATATGCATAGGTGAACCGAATACACTTACCCACACTTCTCTATGGCCAGCTTCTAGTTTGTAACAGCATCCTATCAAAACCCACCAATCAGAATGAATTTCTAGACCCATTGAAGCAACCTCTCGGCCTCTTGCTTAGATGGGAAGACAAAGAGGACTAAGGTCCCACTTAAGCCAAACGCCTGGAATTCCATGATACCTTCCAACTCCTATCTACCCAATTCTACACTGATATTGCTTCCCGCACTGGAAAGCCCCAAGGTAACCCCATGGTCCCCACCAAAAAAAAGGAAGGATATGACCTTCTCACACAAAGAAGGGTCCACTTTGTTGTCGCAATTCTTTGGATCACTCCTTAATAGCTTCAATGCCTTCTCCAATAGAATCTTATTGTGGGTTGTGTGAAGGATGACTCATCCCTAACAAAGTTCTCCAAAAGCCTAGCTGCTTCATCCATCATTGCCCACCCTCCGCTTCTAAAATATACACCCTATTGAATCTTCCACCATCCTCCATAACCAGACGCAAAAATTCCCCCCCCCCCCCCCCCCCCCAAAAAAAAAAAAAAAAAAAAAAAAAAATATTTCAGAGGCAATGAACCATCAATTCCCTTCTTGATCAATCAGATTTTTAGAAAATCCTACCCCATTAGATCTCAATGAGACCTCTCTCAAGCTCGAAGAAACCTACTAAAGCTACTGACATGTCAATGATACTGACCAGAGAACTCCATGTGCACTCTCCATGACCAAGAAACTCTTCCCTCCATCTTCACTAACATCGAATGTCTTCCAACTAATTGTTAAAATCTTACTTCGTTAATTATCAAAAAAAAAATCTTACTTCATTCCTTCATTTTTAAGACAATTTCACCAAGTTACACATAGTTGAAGACATTCATGCAACTTACAGGTCCAGTAAGATTGTTATCAAACAAGTACAGCTGGATGAGACTTGTTAGGTTATTGAAGTTTGGAGGGATAGACCCATTCAATAAATTCGAACCCAAGCATCTTGCTTTGACTAGATATTTAACCCTAAATAACTACGAAAATTACCAAGCCAGTAAAAAGTACCAAATGGGTTATCCTTAACCCGCCCCCCTCTCTCTTTCCCCTCCCATCCCATCTCACTAGTTTTTTGGTGCCAGGCAAGATGACCTTACGTCTGTGGACAGATTTCGTAAGTTCTTTCCCAATAGATCTCTATGGTTTCATATATGTCCTTTGACATATCTGAGTACAGTTCTTTCTCTTTATGGATTCCTCTTTCAATCCAACAATCTACACAAATCCGACCTCAGACACGCTTGATGATAAGATAGACCATAAAAAATGGATGATGAGGAAATTGTTCAGTTGAGCTCAAGAAAAAACATTGTGCATTATATTTTTCTCATAATGGCAAATAGTTGCAAAGTGGTGTTGTCATACATTTGAGTGTATTTCCAAGTGTCCATTCATTTTTGTTCACTCTGTTTTTGTGACCTTCAAATGATCCCATGGAACACCAAAACGGAATACAGGCAAACAGCTACTCAAAAAAACAAGTGAAAAAATAAGTGGCCTTTAGAGGTCCAAATGAAGTACCAAAAAGTTGCTTCATCCACAGTACTTGCATAAGCTCCTCCAGCTATTACTAGGCCTATAGTGGCACCTGTCAATAATCTCCCCTACAGGTCAATATAACCAGAAACTTTAGAATCAGATAAGCATTGGTCAAGTTTCAGTTAAAACTCATATAGATGAAAATTTAGTATGAGCAAGAGAGAAGAAAAACACCCGAGAAGAATATTTGAATTTAAAAAACATTTAATGTTGACATAAGAAGACTGGTAATCGAGTTAACAGCTCAAATGCAAACCTCGGACATTAGAAAGTACCACTGCTTTTTAACTTGTTGCTTACCTTAATTACTCCTCTATGAACTCTAATAATCAAACTATTTTTATATAGATATATAACAAGGCACTAGCATCGTGTCCTACCTCTTACCAAACAAAGTAAAAAAAGCCAACACAACAGGCAGTGGCAGAACTACACGTTTAATCAGGGTAAAACAGCTCCTGCAAAACCCTCCTATATAGTATCATATACAATGTCCTAGCAAAAATCTATTCTACTGACACCTCCCATAATTTAAAACCCTGCTTAAGGCTCTAATCTAATAAAATATCAACACTTTTGTACTTTGGACTTTGAGTTCCATCCATTTTTTCCTATACGTCCTAACTAAATAAAATTAACAGTCAATGGGCGCTCCTAACCGAATCACATTTTGATGCCCCGCTTGCCAAATAAATTTTAAATTGTCAGTGGATCAAAATTCAAAATTTCACTCTTGATATAATTATTATGTGAGTTTAATTTTCATACACTAACAATGTAAAATTATATTACATGAGCAGGCATGAAAATGTCACATCATGTCACTGCAACTCAGTGCCCCACTTCTGTAAAAAGAAGTTTACACTCTCAATGAATCAAAATTAAACTCCTATATGAATTGGTAAAAATTTGTGTTGCCAGTTTTGGCACCCCCAAAACAGAATCTTAGGTCTGCCCCTGACAACAGGTGTCCTGATCTTCAACTTCACCTGCCTATCCTCGAAAACACACGCACACATGAATATATAACAGACAACAGTTTTATAACTCTGCATCTTAAGCATGGGAAACTCCAGATATGAAAATCCTAAAATTTTTCCTTTTAGCTTGCATACCAACCATTTGACTCGGGGTGACCAAGTCCCTAGTGCTGGACAAAAACCTTCAGTTGGGTCTCACATCTTCTTTTCCCTTTTTGCATATAATTTGCCTTAAAGCATTGTTCATATAGTAATTGGCGAAGTCAAATTGCATTATTGCATCCACGTAGACGATATATACACACACGAACACACAAATATATATGTGTGTGTGTGTGTATCTAAATATATACATATATATAAATATGAAATGCAGAGACAGAGAAAGAGAGAGTACTTTCTTGGAAGAGTGAGGAACTTTGGGAGCAGATTCAGTGGCAGAAGAAGTACAATAATGTCTGGAAGCTCCAACTCCAAGAGCACCCACTGATTTTAGCTTCCGATGCAAACACTCTTTCATGAATTTGAGTGTAAACCTTGCACTCATTTCTCTATTTCTGATTATCTTCTTCTTCAACCTTTCAGCTATAAGCACTGATAAAATTGTTCCCTAACTCAAATAGTTGCCCAAACCAATCCCAAGAGAGAACAGTCCTACGTACCGATACACAGAGAAAGAGAGAGAGACGAAACATTGGAAAGTAGGGTTTTGAGTTAAACCCTTACCAAAAAAATAAATAAATAAATAAATTACACTTTACCTCCGCTCAACATTTATAAAATTACAGAGACCCCTCACAATATTTTAAAATTACACTGATCTCTCTTATAAGAGTAACGTATAAGACAGACCATTGATGAGAGTGCAAAATTACCTAATTACCCTTGCATTTAAATATTTTTATCATATAATATTATTTTTAAATAATAAAAAGTAAATTGTAATATTTTTTATTTTCTCTCTCTTCCTTTTTGCCTTTTCTTCTTCTCTTCCATTTTTCGCAATTACAGCAAAGTGCAACCCGACCTCCATGGCCAACCTCAATCCTTCTCCACTCCTTCCATCACTGCCCAACCCTCAGTCACCCCTTCCTGCCTCCGCCTACCACTAACCACACCCACCTATTACTAGAACCAATTTCATATCGAAGTAAAAAGAGGAGAGGGAAAGACAAAGATGGAGAAAAGAGGAAGAAGCGACACCCACTTTATCGTTAGAAGAGGAGAAGGAAGAGACACCTAATCCATCACATATCACCACCAAACGAAAGCCGATTGATCAGAATTTTTAGTGTAGTTTATTGTTACCCAGCCAAATGTAACAACTCTGGCATTGAACCTTTGCCGAACGACGCCGTGTCAATCCCACTCGTTCCCCAGCTCTCCTTGCTCGACATCCCATTGGAGAACACAACTCTATGCTCTCATTTTTTTTATAGATCTGGTATATCTGAAATGGGTTTGTTTCTGAATGAAGAATGAAAAAAAATAATAATATTTTTTTAATAGATTCAATAGATCTACTCTCATTTCTTCTCTTCCATATTGGGTTTGTTTCTATTGATAGATCTGGTAGAGTTTGAGTTGAAAGGATTGGAGTTTTGTAGGTCTGAAATGGGTTTTTGATGGATATATACGTACTTGTGTATATATATGGGGGTATGTGTATATATTCAAGAATTGAAATGGGTTTTTGATGGATATATATGTACTTGTGTATATACATAGGGGAATGTGTATATATTTAAGAATTTTCCATGTCTGTATATGCATGCATCTGTATTTGTATATTGAAGTTGGAGATGATGGTAGACATTACAATTTACTAGTGATGAATTCCATTGTTACAGTAGAGAGAGAAACTATAGAGAGAGATTATAGAAAGATAAAATGATAAGGGGAATATTGTTATTATTTTATTTAGTTTTAATATGAATAAGGGCAAAATAGACATTAAAAGGCACAATTAAGCTTCCGTCAACATTTGCCTTTCAGTCAACTAACGATTGACTAACGAAGGGGGAAATTTGTTAATAAAATAAATAAAGTAAGGGAGGTCAATGTAAATTTAAAATGTTGAAGGGAACTCCTTGTATTTTCATAAATGTTGAGGGGAGGTTAGTATAATTTACCCAAAAAAAAACAAATCAAAACCCTTCCCTGCATAACCGGACTGGATAACTGATTCTCCAATCCAACCCGGTCCAAAGTCCGGCTCAGTGATAATAAACACCCATTGATTGTTGTAGGGATAGTGACGGACCCGACGGCCCATCCACACCCGCTCACATTTCTACAGTTTGGAATTTTTTTAGCCTAGTTTAATAGGCAGGTTCGAAAAATATATAAAATAAATTTTGTTATACTTTAATATTATGTAGCATTAGTTTTGATATAAAATTTTATATTATTTAACATTATTTTTAAATAAAAAATATTTATTAAAATTTTTTTTAGTTTAGAGGGGTTGGCTTAGGATTTGAATTTAGGCCTGATGAGATATTTTTTTAGTGTAAGCCTAGCCCAACCAACCCAATGCCCACCTCTAGATTGCCATTGTTCTAATGGTTGTAAGGTAGGGATAGTCACAGGCCCAATGGGCCGCTTAGCTTGTCATAGCCCGCCCATTATTTGTAAGACTTGAGTTTTTTAGACTCAATTAGATTAATGGGTGAATTTGAGAATTGTGTTTAAAGGGCTTGGAATTTTTTTAGGCCCAATTAGATTTATGGGCAAGCTTGAGAATTGTGTTTCAAGTCTGGCTAAGTTTGGCGCAAAATATATATAAAATAATATATTTTTATATTTTAATATATTTATGTATTTAGGTTTTATATTATTTAATATTATTTTTGAAGAAAAATATTTATTAAAAGTATTTTTAGGTTAAATGGACGGGCTTTGGATTCATAGTTTTTATTATGAGCAAGCTTGGAATTCATAGTTCTATTATGGATAAGCTTGGGATTTAATTTTCGATTAAATCTAAACTTTTTTTAGTGTCGCCCTGACCCAGCCCGACCCGATCAATGTCCACCTCTATTGTAAGGGTAGTTATGGGCTCGATGGCCTGCTTGGCCCACCAATCATTTTATAGGGTTTGGAATTTTTTTTAAACTTAATTAGTTTAATGGCTGGACTTAAGAATTATATTTGAAGACCGACGCAGCCCGATATATATATAAAATAATGTATTTTTATATTTTATTTAACATTATTTTTGACATTAGATTTTACATTATTGAAAATTATTTTTGAAAAAATATGTTTATTAAAAATATTTCTATGTTAAATGGACGAGCTTGAGAATCATAGTTTTTATTTTGGGTTGACTTAGGATTTGAGTTTAGGCCCAATGAAAAATATTTTAGTATGAATCTGGTTTGAACTCGACCTCCCCCAACCAATGTTCACTCCAAAATAGTTGCGATGAACTTCTATTTTTATAGTGGTAAACATAAACATAAATATGGAGTTTTTTTCCAAAATATTTTAAATTAAAATTAAAACTTCAATTGAAGTCAGTCTGCAAGACAAAGTCTAGTATTTATTTTGAGTTCCTCTCTTAATAAAAGTAAATAAGCATCCTAGAAGGCTAGGCACCTCAAACCAGATTCCATTAGATCTTTCTAAACCGTAATTTGCTAATGACAAGATGCGGTGCCCCGGGCATCCCCATTTAGAAAGAAAGATCGAAGGTTTTGGGCCTGTAGCTTTCCCCGTCCCCCCTTCGTCGGGTGGTCCTTGTGTGGGGGGTGCGCCACCAGAAATCGGGCTTGAAATGATCCGTAGTGTTCAATGTGAGCCCAACCACCCCACTTTAATAGTAGGAGAAAGGAAAACGCTCGATCCATGGAGTCCGTCATCGGATCTCCCCATTGACAGATAGAGTTGAAGAATCAATTAGCCCGGGATTTAAGATTTAGATCTTCAACTACTTCCGAAAGGGTCTCATGCTACGATACGAGTAGAATACATAGGGGTATAGTCCGGGTAAACCAAATCAGATTTTGACGTATATATTTATATTATATATTATAACAATATGTTGTTGAGTCTTAGAGATTGAAAGACTCAATCTAATTTTCTTAAGTTTTTAAATTTTTAAATAACTAATTTTACATGTGTCATAATAACATTAGTCTAACTATAAATTATAAAAACATTTATTTTCTACTGATGATTAATAAATCTTTACTTAAACTTAGGTAACCTTATATTATTTTAGAAAATTTTATCTATCTTTTATAAATTTAGAAAGTTTTTCCTTTAATTTTTAAAAACTTAGAATTGTTATTTTAAATTTTCTTAAATCCCTCTTTTATAATTTTAGAAAGCTCCTCCATAAATTTAGAAATAACATTAGGCTTGTTATTTTGAATTTTCTTAAATTCTTCTATTATAATTTTGGAAAGTTCTTGCTTAGATTTAAATCTTTAAAATTTTTTATTCAAATCCTTTTCATTTTTATTTTTAGAAAGACATATACAAATAAATATATAGTATATATTATTGCAATTGACTATGAGACTATTGAAGTTGAAACATTTAACCATTTTTTTTAAATATTTTAATTTTATGTCCCTATTCCAAAATGTCCAATCTTGTGGCTTCAATGATGGGTTAAAAAAGCAATTTACAAACAAAATAAATAATCTCTGAAATTTCATTTTCAATATTAATTTTCCTAAAATGTTATAACCATCAAACTATATTATATATTATAATAACTGGTTATGATGTTTTTAAAGCTAAAAATCTTGATCCAACTTTTCAACTTATTGGTCTTACTTTAAATTACTTTTTCTTTTGACTATTGATCAATATGAGAAGTTTATCGAAATTCCTTCAAATATACTCCTTCACAAAATTATTAATGAAAATAAAAAATAATTTTAAATTTCTATTATAGGAAGTACATGTCACAAATTATTAATCATGTTCCATTTATTCTTTTGTTGTTTAAAAAAATCTTTTATTATTGATAAATTGACATTTGGCAGTAAATACTCATCAACCACATCTCTTTAAATATACTTAAAAGTAATAAAATCAATAAATCAAAATTTTGGGAAGCTCCAATGAAACTTAATTATTATATTAATTTTTCCTCAATTAAAGAATAATCTATATATTTTAATTAATTAACAGTGATTGAATTGTCTAACCTCAATAATTGAAAAGAACCCATAGACACATTTTCTAATTCTTCCTAGGTTAATATGAAACGGCATTTAATTTTTCCTTTTTTTTATACTTTTAATACCTTTAGAATATTCTATTTTAAAAAACATTGAATCAAATAAAGAAAAACTTTGAAGTATGCTATAAATAATAAAGAAACAACTAGTAGTTCAAGAATTTTTAATTATGTGACTCTAATGTAATTTTTTGTTTTTTGGTAAGGTTGACAGTGAATATTACAACTATTTTGAGAAAATTTTTTTTATGATACAGATGCATAGATATGGATAAATTTTCAACTTTAAGTAATAATTGTAATTTACTAATTAGTAAAATGCATATTAATAATATAAAGTTTAAGAACATAATATCAATTCTTTATTTTTATTTAAAAATTTAAAAATTTATTTTTTACATTCCGTGCATAGCACGGGTTCACTACTAGTATCTTTTATTGAAAATTTACAAAGTCGCAATTTGGACTGTGGGATAGTGTTAACCTTAAACTTTTTTTGACTATTTTCTAATATATAATTATTTTTGTAATAGAAAATTGGGATAATTACAAAAACAATCTTTTGAAGTTTTGAACTATAACTCAGTATTATTAAATCTTCTTAAATTTTGAAATGTGACATACTGGCCTCTTGAACTGCTAATTTGTATTAATCAATACCTTCTATTAGTAATTCAGTAGGAAAGTGGATAAAAAATTATCCCATGACTTGTACATATTTACAAAAAAATAGTTTTATATCTATGTTGACATTTTTTATTATAGTAATTGTCTAATGACTAAAATACCTCAATTCAGTTATTAGAACATTATTGCAAAAAACAAAATTGTCAATTTGGAATTAAATTTGTGATATGAAGGAGAACTCTAAATTCGTAATCTTGATAGGAGTCACTAATCACATGTGTAAACTGAGATTTTGTAAGCTAGATTACATGATTATTTCATGCCATTTCTTGTAAAAATTTAAGTATATGGGAGTTTCTTGTGTCTAGTCTATAAACTAAAAAGCATAACTGAATTTTGAGTAACTCAGAATGAATTATGGTCAAAATAGTATTAGAAGTCATTGCTAAATAAATTTGCAAAATGTAAAAATATAATTGATGATAACAAAACAATGTGTTAAATATCTAATGATTCTACTTATTTTGTAGATTATAGTATGGGCCTGTTTGGAAAGAGTTTTTCTGCCTAAATAAGCTACTTAAAAAAGCATAAAGAATAAGTTAATTTAAAAAAAACTTGGTTGGGGCGTTGGCAACCTGCTGAAAATTTTATTTATTTGTTAGTTTTTAATTACATTATTTGACACGTTTTTTTTAATACTTTTTTTATGTAAAAATAATAATATTGCCCTCAAAGCAGTGATGGTGGTGGATGGGGGTTATGGGTGGCGGCGACGGTGATGGTGAGTGGAGGCAAATACAGTGGTGGGTGGCAGCGACGATGGAGTGGTTGTGACTATGGTGGTGGTGGTGGTGGTGTGGTGGTTGGTGGGGGTGGTAGGTGGCAGTGGCGGTTGGCAATTGGTGTTGGTAGAGAATATTTCAAAAACTTGATAAATTTTATTAATTTTCACTATAGTGATATAAGCACAAAAGGCATCAAATTTTTAGCTTTTTGCTTATAAGCTTATTAGGCTAAAAAAGGTATTAAAAAAAAGAATTTTTTTTAAACTAAAAAAGCATTCAACCAAACACTTCATTTTTTTAAGCAAAAAATTGAATAAGTTCCAAAAATAAGTTGTTCTCAAACGGACCCTATATCTTTAAACTCAGGTAGAATTATGATTTGAAACTTGATATATTGAAGATACTAAAGATCTTGTATATTGAAAGATTGTCAAGCATGCTGAAGATTGTTGAGTAATGATGATTGATTGATGAAGAATTTTATAACAAGACTATGCTCATAATCTTATTTTGAAGCGATTGAAGGTGCTTAAAGATTATTGAATGTAAAGAAGATCACAAGACATGGAAGTTTTATATGAAGATTTAAAAATGTCTTGGATCATTGGAAGACTTGATAGTGATTAAAGAACCCTACAAATGATTGATATGAATTAAATTAATTTCGAATAGAATGAAGGTGCTCTTAATGATCAACAATCATTAAAGAATATATTTCAAACTTTAGAAACTTTATTTGGATGATTCTTGCAAAGTTTGAATCCTTGGAAGAAGTTTGGTTAAGATTGGAAAAAGTTGAAGTCTTTGATTAGAAGAGTCGACACCTCTATTCCAAGAGTTGACACTTTGAGACAGTAGCATTGGACAAAAATATGAAAGGCAGAGGAGTCAACACCTTCATTTCAGGAGTGGACACATTAGTCCAGAATGTAAAGTTTTGAAAAAAGGTCCAAAAAGGTTAACATCTCAATTCTAGGAGTCAACACATTTAAATAGTGCTTTGTCAAAGTTTGATGGAAGTTAGAGGGGGTTGACACTTAGATTTCAGGGGTTGACATATGCAGGTCGAATGTTGAAGAAAGCTTGCATCAGAGCTGTAGGGGTTGACACTTAAAGCCCAACGTGTGAATTTTTGAATATTCTGATAAGCCAAAAACGCATTAAATGCTCTCTCAACCCCCACCAACGGCTAAAATCAATGTATGACTATAAATACAAGATCCCTGTAACATTTATACATAAGAATACAATATTAAAAGTGCTGAACTAATATGGAAGCTGCAAATTTCCAAACCTTACTGTCATATTCTCTTTGCTGAGTTATAAAGGTCATTCATTGATATTTAACTTGTTTATCTACTATTTGTGAAAGATACATATTGTACAAATTTTATTTATTTTACTTGGGTGAGTTTGTAAACCTATGAGTTTGAATATTATTGAGAAAGACACTTATAAGTTTGAGTGAAATTTGGACAAAATCACTTGAGCCTTGAGAATTTGAAAAGAACTCCTGCATAAATGAGTTGGGCACTTGAGCAACTAGTAATTACTGTGTCAAAGGCTTTTTACATAGTAGAGGAAACTTTCAAGGGAATCTTGGGACAGAGGACGTAAGTCACACGTTGTGACCGAATCTCAATAAATCGTTGTGTCAATCTCTTGCTCTGTTTTCTTATCCTTGCATCATATTACTAGATTGCATTGTTCATACTTTAATTAGTTACTATTCCATTGCATTTGTGCTTTTTAATTGCATTAGTTGTCATTATTTTTGAAAAACCTCATTCACTCCCCTTTTTAAGTTGCATATTTGGGCCAACAATATATCTATGTTCAAAACTAATTTTAATGGTGAATCTTTGGATGGATTTTCTTACATGGCATGAAAGTCTCATTTCTAATCCAACAAACGATGTGTCATTTCGAGTTTCTTAGAATGAGTTGTAAACCTTGAGCTATTGGAAAGTCCTAGAAGTCTAGTTTTATTTTCAATGAATTGATCGTAATTTCAAATTTTCTATAAAATTCAGTGGCAAAAAATAAGAGGCAATAATATTCAAGCTAATTAATTTTGTAGCTTAAAATATTGGTGGAGACTTAATTAATAATCTTTTTGTTATGTATTATAAAAAGCCAAGTATTTCTTACTAATAATTACGAAAGTCTAGTAAGTATTCAATTTCAGGTTAATACATCTAAATAAATTAGCCAATGAGTTGGGTTCGTGTATAAATTTATAATAGATGAGTTGTAATATTGAATTAAGAACGATTTAAAAAATGTATAGTAGCATGGCTTAGCTTAAGAAGATTTGATATAATGGTTTTGAATAATTTTTATAATAAAATTTTTTGCAAAAAATGTAAACCCCTAAAATTATAATTATTATCTAATTTTATTTGCATATCAAAATAAACTATTTAAAGTAAGTAATGATTATAAATTTGATAATGGTTGTTCTATAGCCTAAGAAGCTTTAAAAAAAAAAGTCGTCATACTCTGCCAATCATTTTTAAAAAATTATAATTACAAGAATAAATTATTTTTCTAAAAATATTGTTTTTATCCCATGCATCGCATGGGTCAACTACTATATATACATATACTAGCGTTAACCCGCGCTATGCATGGGATCATTGAAAATTAATAATTCATAAATTTATATAACAAATTAAAAATTTTAATAGCATGTAAGATTTCTCCATAGCGATAACCCGTGCATTGCACGGGGATGGTTAAATTTGTAGTTATAATATAAATTGAGATAATGACCTTGCCTTAGTACAGTTTTGTAATAATTTGTGGAAAAATTGATACATTGGCTAAAAATTTCATAGTGGACTATGCATGGGTTCATATAAGATGAAAGTTTAATATGTATCAATAATGGTTGAATCTATAAATGGATGACATCCCAATCTCTCCCTATATTCGCAAACAACTTCACATATTATTTTACATATGTTCATTGAGTTTGATTAAGCAATAGAAGTCGAATGGACAAAGAGACATCATAATTGTTCTCATACAATCAAATTTTTTAGAACAGCAGTAGAGATAAAGGGGAAACATCTTAACGTATAGCACCATTTATTGTAGAAGCAATTTATTATTCTTTAATCACAAATTCGCAACATAGATTGAAAGAATATTTTATCAATATGCATTCTAGCAGGTTAGTGGTTGTGGGATGAGACAGAGAGAGGAAGGTGAGGAACTCTCAAAATATTTTGAATATAATAACATACCAGACCTTATTGTGTATTTTCTTTGTGTATATAAAAATGATAGAAAACATCGTATCCAAATGGACCTCAAGCAAAAAAATACTATGAAAAGAAAAAGTATATCGTATAGAATTAATTACCATGCATATTACATATATTATGAGTAATGTTATATACAACTCCATGTCTTCATTTTTTTTTCACTTTTAGATACAAAGTTTTAGGATCCATCTTAATGAAATTCAGTTGTGAATGGTAGTGAAAAATGGATTGAAAAATGAAATTACATATAGCATTTTTCACATAATATATTTGCATATACATACTCATAAATGGACTCTTCAAATATAAAATATCTATACATTGTTAACATAACCGTAGAAATCTTAATAAAACACTAACTAATCAATCAAAATTGTGATTCCAAATTCCTAATAGTGATTGCAATCAAAAGTGTTTCTAATTCAGTGGTAATCAATCAAGCTTACCTATCATAGAAAAAATATCTTCACTGGTAATCAATCAAGCTTACCTATCATAGAAAAACTATCTTCACGTAGCATCTTCGTTGATTTGCCATATATAATCCTAATCCTAAGCATTACAGGCACTATGCCAACTTAAGGGAAAAAAAATAATTAAAGTTATACTTTAATGTAAAAATTTTGAAAGAATTTCTTGTAAGTAGGAGATGGAAAGATGGTTTAGGAAATTACAAAAACTAAAAAGTTAACTGTGGCAACATTTTTAATTTGGTAGAATAGAAAAAAGAAGGGAGACCATGTGTGGCTTTCAAAGTGTATTAATTTTGATCGTGCATAAAGTTTATGCCAACCCAGATGAGTCATAACAAAATAGAATAGAAAAATAATGTTATGAAAGTTAACAAAAAAAATCAATACAAAGAAATTTGAGTTCCTTGAATCATCCTTAGAACAACTAAAAGTACTTTAATGCATAACATAATGAACACACAAAAAGATAGCGGTGTAGATTGTGTCTGCTTCTGATTAATTGGTGGGGTTAGTGGTTGCTTGTGATTTGCTGGTGGAGATGGGGCTTGTTGCTGCAGAGGAAGTTAATGACAACGAATTGAACACCTCAATAAAAAAGCTCTCGGCATCATATGCCTCACACACAATCTTTCACATTTCAATAGAAAATCAATACAATGTTTTTCAAATCAAGATATCTGGAACTTCGTTTTTTGGTGAAGTTTGGAAAATCTGTTTGGAAAGGGGAAAAAAAGGTCATATAAATGTAAATCAAAGGTGATACAAATAATTAATAAGTGAGTTAGAACTCAGTGAAAACAAACAAAACCAAAGAGTCACAAACCTTTCATCATTTAGCACTAAAATCTACACCCTAACAGGTGAAAAAATGAAACAACTTTTTTCTCTTATCGCATAGCAAAACAAAAATAACAGAAAGCATTAAACTCAATTAATTTATTTCTTCAGGCTTCTCAACAACCAAATAAAGCATAAAATCATATCACAACTACCAATCATGAAAAAAGCTTAAAAATGAAGGGGATAAACAGTATGTTTGGTTACAAAGCAAGATCACCTGCATGGTCGCCATGGCTCCTGATGCTCGTAGTCCCATTGCAAAGTTAAGAAAATACAGTGAAGAGATCCAAAAAGAAAAGCAACACTATTGCCAAAAAAATTTCGTAAAGAGTGAGAGAATCAATAGAGATAATGGAAAATGCAGAATTGCAGTTAAAGAAACTGAGAGAAAAATGAAAGAAAATCAATTTCGTAAACAAAACAAAAGAAATAAAATTTGATTATTTACCTCTATGAGATTGTGGGTTTAGTGATAAGCCATGAAAGAGATAGATGCCGAGTTTTTCTCAAACTTTTTGTACTGGAGAGCTATTTCTCTATGCTAATATAAAATACATAAAAGTTTAAAATCACATGCTATTGAAGTAATACGTACATAGGAGTGGGTTATATATTATATATAATGCGGGGAGGTAATTAATGCTTATTTTTGCCTTATTTAGTATAATGAGAATGCATCTTTGTGGCAATTGAGATTTCTTCATCTTGGCCGGGATTGAGATTTCTTTTCTAATCTTTATATAGGTCCACTAATGCTTTTGCTTCCATTAAGGGATTTTTTTGTGTCCTTTTTAGTGGTGTTTCCTTTTTTGTTTTGGGTAGTAGAAGCAGCAAGGTGGAAATGAAATTGACCTGTAGAATCATAGTTTTTTTTAGTATAGATTTATAGAGATTTTAGAAATCAAACTTTTATTAGTGAGAGATTTTTGCAATAAATTTGTCGACAATCAAGTTCTTTCCTTTAGTTATTTTTCTATGTTTCCTTGTTAGAATTTAACTATTTTTATTATTTTCTATGATTAATTTTTTGTTTATTTATTTATTTTATTTTGTTTGATTCCTTTTTAATAGAGGAAGAGAGGAGTCTGATTATTTGGATGAGCTAGGAGTGCCACGTGGCATTGTAGTTTTTTAAGATTTTTAGAAAAATAAGAATTGATTTTTAGAGGCCTGTGAGCCACCCACTACATTTGCATATAGTATAGTATAGAAGTATAGATATGAATTCTTTAAGTTTTAACTCTGGAACTAAAATAATTCTTTAGTAATCATATATTTTTTACATTTTTGTGAACTTTCTTTTTACGCCAAACATTTTCTTAAACTTCTGCTCTAAAATTTTATTTTAAAATAAGTACGACTTCGCATTAAAATTTTAAAAACCATCATAGCAAAGAAGAAAAAAATGTAATCAGAGCCAATTTTCTTTTTTTTTTTTTTTGTTGAGGAATGAGCTAATTTTGTTATAACATAACAAATATTTTTAGAGTTTAGTTTTGATGCGCTATCAATGCATGTCTTTTTACACAAGTGGGTTACCAAATTGCGACATTTCGTTACTTTTCTTATTTTTATTTATACTAAATAATAATTATTTTACCATACCAAAAAAGATAATTATTTTTAAAAAAATCATATGAAAAATTGAAATACCTTTTTTCTTTCCAAATCTATTAATAATTAGAAAACTATATCAATTATCAACAAGGGAAGTTGAAAACACTAATCATCTTTGAGCAACTTTTCTATGCCCATGGTCACTTTAACAAAAATACAAAGGAACATGGGAAATACTTCATGTATGGATTTAACAATGTCTGCCATTAGAATTAAGCAAAGCTAAACAAAATATCATTATGCATCAGAACTTTTATATGTCAAGAATCTTTGTGATCAAGAAAGAGAGGGATGTAAGGAGAAGCCTGCACAATTGTTTGAAGAACTCTTTAATTGTGAGTCATCAAAATATAACGGAGAGAGAAGGAAAATTTTGAAAACGAAAATGATATTTCAACTTCCCTCGTTTAGAATTGATACGAATTTTTAATTATTAAAAGAATTAGAAAGGAAAAAAAGATTTTTCAACTTTTCTTATTGATATGTTTTTCAAAAATAATAAGTATAAATAAAAATAAGTTAACCAAAATAAAAAAAAATAACTAGGTATCGTAATTTAGTAATTTGCTTGGGTAAAAGCACATTATATTAACAGTATATTAAAATTAAAATATTATTTTTATTACCAAGAATTTTTTTGTCCCTACAATACTATACCATCGAATGAAGGAATGGAAAAGCTCTCGCCAGTGGCCACTCGCCACCTCCAAAGTCGTCGAAAGTCTTCTCAAGTTCTCACTCTAATGTAGCTTCTACTCCGTACACTTTGCGCTCTCTCTCTATGATCAAAGATCTTGATTGTGATCGTGCAAATCAGTGCTCGAATCGTGAATTTTGGGTAAAAGCACTCAAGTGAATGGTTGGTTCTTGATTGCTTTGCAATAACCCAGGTGACCCCACCGGCTTGTCAATCCTTCTACTCTACAATGACCGACCATATATATATATATACATACATATATAAACTCGTATAAACACATATTGCAAGTTATTTTCTATTTTAAATCTCCATCTTCTACTTCTTTTCTTATATACTTGGAATAAGTGAGTTCTTAGTTCATACTTAGAGAAAAGCATGTGAGAGTCAACGTGTAAGGAATCTCTTACTAGCCTTTTTAAGATGGCATAACCTTGGAGCACTTTGCAATTTAGTGTGGCCTATAGCATTGTAAGATTTTATGACTCCTCTTTGCATATGGTTACCATGTTCATAGATATGTTTGGCCCCATTTTCATATTCATCATCATTTTTCAAAAACTTTCACTATCTCATTTCTATGTCTTTTTCAAATTTCATATTCAAGTGTTTTCCTAACAATGATTCTAAGAGTTGGTTCCTTGAAACTTAGATCAAACTTTCAATTTTCGCATCTTAGAGATTCCCCTTTTTAAGTCCCTTAACTTCATTTTGCATTATCTCATTTTACAATCTTCAAGTTGCATTAAAATGGTTTTCAAACCATGTATTTCATTATAATTTTCAAAGTTTTGCTCTCTTGAGTTTTGTGGTTGAAATGGTTCTCATGGAACCCTCTTTTGAGTGGTCTCCTCATTTATTAACCATAAGAACCCTAGCTCACTAGAGTGATTTTCTACATCTTAAAAGTGATTTTCAAAACAACCCTCCTCAAGAAGGATTCTCAAAGTTTCATTCACTTTAATTTGCATAAAAATGATTTTCTAAAACTACCATTTTCATATTTATTTTAGAAGTTTTGCTCTCTTGAATATTGTGATTGGAATGGTCCTATGGAGTCCTTTTTGGAGTGATTTCCCTCAAAACAACAATATAAACCCTTATTCCTTAGAGTGGTTTTGCAAAACCTCTTTTCCAAAAAATAATTTTCAAAGATTCACTCTGTTTGATTTTCAATCAAAAAAGTCTTCAAAACTATCTATTCAATATTAGTTTTCACAAGTTTTACTCTCTTGAGTTAGTAGTTGAAATGGTTCCAAGGCAACCCTCTTTTAAGTGGTTTCCAAATACCAACCATATGAACCCAACATTCACTTAAGTGGTTTTCATAAAATGGTTTTCAAAACACATTTTTAAGTTTCCTTTCCAAAACTACTAGATTCAAACTTTAGTTCAAAACCACCTTCTAACCCTAGGTTAACTTGACCCTACGTCACCTTAACCCTAGATTAACCTAATCCAAGTTAGTTAACCATAGGTCACCTTAACCCTAGGTTAACATAACTCTAGTTAGTTAACCCTAGGTCAATCCAACCCTAGTCTAACCTAACCTTAATTGTCAAATCCTAGGTTAACTTAACCTGAGTTAGTTAACCATAGGTCAACCCAACCAAGGTTAGTAAGCATCAAGATTCCAATTCAAAAATTTTTTTTCAAATAATCTTTCAATTCAAAACCATAGTCATAGCATACTTTTAAAAACATCTTACTCTCTTGAGATTTCAAAAATTAATTCAAAAATCTTTTCAAATACTCATATACTTTATCTTCAAAAATGCTTCCAAGAAGTTCTCTTAAACTTGTCTCGACTAAAATGGCTAGACGCTTAACATTTTTTAAAAACTATTTTCAAAAACTCACAACCCTAAAGTGTCCCTAACCTTTTGTGGTTAAGGATTTTAAGGGAAGGTAATATATTAAATACAATTTTCAAGATTGTCCATATTAGGGTTCCAAAACCCTAAGTATTTTCAAAAGCTCTTTTCAAAAATGATTTTCAAATATCACATTCTTGAAGCAACCCTAATCCTTCCGTAGTTAGTATTGATTAAATATAAAGAAGGGTTCTATAACCCTAAAGTTTTAAAAACCAAAAGGGAAGTTTTTAACTCTTTTTCTAAACATGTTTTCAAAACTCGTAGCCCAAAATGAGTTTAGTTCTTCAATGACTACTTTCTTAAAGGTGATGAACTATTACACATGCCTTTCATAAGGTATCTAAAAAACTACTTTCAAAAGCTTTTTGAAGACAAGTTCATAAGAACGTTTCCAACCCAAACTCTACCTCCAAAGTTTTCAAAACAAAACTTCAAAACATTTCCAAAACTCCCTTGAATTTATTCAAAAACATTTTAAAACTCCCTTGAGATAATTTCAAAAACATTTAAAATCATCTTTGAACCCGATTTCAAAAAAACATTTCAAGCATCCCAAGTCCTATTTGAAAGACTACTTTCTAAACTCTCAAGTTCTCTCTTTTTCAAAGACCTCAAAGCGTCTTTAAACCTTTCCAAAGGTCTCAATGTGTCTTCAAAGCATTCCAGAGGCCCCAATACATCTCTTTTCTATCGGGCCCTTGCCTGAACTACAAATGACCTAATTCTCACCAAATGAGATACGTAAGCAACCCAAAATTATGGGTTTATAACCTTTATTTCAACTTAAGTTTCTTTTTCAAAAGTTTTTATCAATTAAAGATTTCCATCTCAAATCCTTTCAAAACTCTCATATTGTCAAAGGTCTTTTTCAAAACATACAGTATGCATCATTTATCCAAAAAGTGATAACCAAACTCTATTTTTAAAACTCTAAAGTGGATATAAGTGGACAATTAGTAACCAGTGATTCAAGTGAGTGAACTAAGGGTGATTAGACAAGTAGATATCGAAAGGACAGGGTACGGTGATGATTTTAGGATACCTTCTCTTCACGTAATCAACTCTTGGACCATAGATTTCTATTTCGAAGATCAAAATTAGAGTCACGTTTTCAAAATGGCTTTCAAAAGTTATTAAGACCTCTTTTTCAAAAACTTATGAAGGATATTTTCAAAATGATTTCGAAAATCCTAAGTTTAATCTTCAGATTATACTTAGTTTAAGATGACCTAACACATCTTTAACTGTGTTAGGTGGTGACTCCAAACTTTTTCAAAAGCCATTGTCCAAATCAATTTCAAGTTCAAACCTAGCCGCACTCGTCCTTTTAGGAGGATGAGTTCCAACGAGAGAGTACCTGTCGCGCCCCGGTTTTTGGGTGTCCAAGATCCTTTCAGCTCGGAGACCCTAAAGCACGGAACTCTGTCACTAGAACTCGTTCCCCCTAGAAGGACAAGTGCGACTAGGTTTGAAAATTGATTTGACTAAGGGCTTTTTAGAAAAATAGGAGTCGCCACCTAACTTGATAAAGGTGAGTTAGGGCACCTAAAACTAAGCGTTAATCCGAAGATTAAACTTAGAATTTTTGAAAAAGGTTTTTGAAAATTCCCTCAAGAGAGGGTTTTTAGGAAAATAGGTTGTTTGACAACCTTTTGAAATGTTTAAGCCCTTTTTGAAAATAACTCTATTTTTGGTCTTTCAAAAACAGAAATCTAAAGTTCGGGGGTTGGTTACGTGTAGGGAAGATATCCTAAGATCATCACCCTACCCCGCCCTTTCGGTACCTACATGTCTAATCACCCTTTGTTCACTCACTAGAATAACCGGTTACTATTGTCCACTTGATATCCACTTTTAGAAAAACGGGGTTTAGCCATCACTTTTCGGATGGATGATGCAAGTTTTTTGAAAAAGGTTTGAAAATAATGGAGGTTTTGAAAGAGTTTGGAATAGAAACTTTGAATTGATTGGAATTTTTGAAAAAGGAATTGGGGTTAAAATAAAAGTTATGACCGCACCATTTTAGGTTACCTACGTATCTCATTTGGCGAGAATCAGGTCATTCGTAGTTCGGATAAGAGCCCGATGGAAAAATAGGCGCATTAGGGCCTTTGGAAGGTTTGAAGACACTTTGGGGTCTTCAAAAAGTTTAAGACACTTTGAGATCTTTGGAAAAGTTTAAGACACTTTGAGGTCTTTAGAAGTTGAAGACTCTTTGTGATCTTGGAAGTTTTGACTTGAAATTGGAAGTGAAGTGTTTTGAAAATGCTTTTGGATTGACTCTAAGGGGGTTTTGGAAAAATGCTTTGGCATGACTCAAGAGAATTTAAAAGTATTTTTGAAGTCTTGTTTTGAAATCCTAGGAGGCATGACTTTAGAATGTTTTGATGAATTAGTTTTTTAAAGTGGTTTTTGAAAATGGCTAAGGGTTTGGAATCCTAATATGGACAACCTTAGAGGTTGTTCTTGATTTATCACTTGTCCTTGGAATCCCTAACCATGAGAGGGCTAGGGACACCTTAGGTTTGTGACCTTTTGAAAACGTTTTTGGAAATGCCTTAAAGATGGAGTGTAGGAACATTAGAAGAGTGTATAGAGTTGGGTTTTTTGAAATCATGGGGGTATGAGGTTTTGGAGGAATAGTTATGAGGATAATTTGAAAGTTTGAATGATCATTTGAAAAAGGGTTCAAGAGTTGGAACCTTGAAGTGTACTAACCTTGGTTGAGTTAGCCTAGAGTTAGGGGAAACCTAAAGTTAACTAACTTAGGTTAGGTTGACCTAAGGTTAAGAAGACTTAGGATTAACTAACTAGGGTTAAGTTAACATAAGGTGAGGTAACTAGGGTCAAGTTAACCTAGGGTTGGTCAACTAGGGTCTAGTCAACTTAGGGTTTGGTAACTGGGGTCAAGTTAACCTAGGCTTTGGTAACTAGGGTCAAGTTAACCTAGGATTAGGTAACTAAGGTTAAGTTAACCCAGGGTTAAGTAACTAGGGTCAAGTTAACCTAGGGTTGGATTGGAAGTTGGTTTTGAAAATTGGTTTAATGCATTTTTGGAGAGAATTTTGAAGAACAAAACATGCTATGTAAGGGACTTTGTGTTGGTCCAATAGGCAACCCAAGAGGGGGGGTGAATTGGGTTTTTCAGGAATTAATACAAGTTAAGATTAATTAAAATTAATCTAAACAATATAACAATAGCTAATCTATGTGCAAAGCAAAGTTATCAATGAAAACAAAGAAAACAGAGCAATGAAGGAGAGACACAGATTTACCGAGGTTCAACCACAAACCGTGGTCTACGTCCTCGCCCCAAGACCTCCTTGAAGCCTTCTTCCACTATGTAATCACCTGTTACAAGATGGGCTGCTGATTGATGAAGTGCTCAGCTCACTCTACAAGAACTCCTCACTGAGTTCTTCAATTCCCAAGTGGTTTTGTCCAAGCTCCACTTAAACTTTACAAGAGTTTTGCTTCACACAAAAGAACTCTCAAACTCTCGGTTACAAGTGTATAAGAGTATACAACTCACAAACAAACTCTCTAACTAGAGTAGATTTACAATCAAAGCTCACAAGAACAAAACAGGAAGAATGTTTCAGGAATATCAGTGATTCAGTAGATTTTCGTCTCTTCTTGTTTCTTCCTCTTGATTCTTATGTATAAATGCAGTTGGAGGCTAGTATATATACCCTTGCATTGATTCCATCCTTTGGAGGTGGTTGGGTATCATAAATGCACGTCTAGTCTGTTATAACGTTAAGAAAAGTAGACGTTGCAGCAGAGGGAGTCGGCTCCATTTTTGTGGTGTCGACACTTCCTGCTTCTGCATTTACCAGATATAGTTCACTGAGTTCATGAGTCCCCTCTTCAGGTTGATAAGGCGACTCCTTGTTCATCTGTCTTCTTCATGTTTGGCTTCTGCTGTCATGAGGCTACACTTCTGCTCCAGGTGTCCACTCATTGATCATTTAAAACTTTCAGCCTTTTGTTTCTGCTACCAGGAGGCGACACTTCATCTTTATGTGTCCGCTCATTGATCATTTTATCTTCAAGCCTTGGCGTCTGTCTTCATGAGGCGACACTTCATTACAATGTGTCCGCTCATTGTCTATTTGGTCTTCAGACATTTTTGCTTCTGTGTGCAAGAGGCGACACCTCATTTCCATGAGTCCCCTCATTGTTCAATATGTCTTCAGGCCTTTTAGCGTCCGTGATCAGGAGGCGGCTCCTCATTCCCATGAGTCCCCTCATTGCCCAGAATTCAGCTTTCAGATTTCTATTGATCAAGCTTTATCAAAGCACTGGTATAAGAATTTCAAGGAGTATGTCTTTGGGTAAGATGATCAATTAATTCTTCTTAACTCATCAGAGTTAACTTCTATTTAAATTTGGATTGAATCAATCATTGGATGTTGATCTTCTTCTTGAATCTCAAAGCTTTATTTGATTAAAGCTGAACTTTACTTCTTCATTTACAAAGCTTCTTCAATCATTGTAGAACATCTTTTTGAATGCCAATCTTCCTGTAGAGCTTCACAATGTTTCATTTCTGATTTCCTCTCTTTGTTAGCAATTCTTCATTCTTCTTTAAAAATCACTTCAATGAGACTTTTGCAGACTTGATGAAATCTTTTCACACATTTAATCTTTATTGACTCTATATACTATAGAAGAATTCTTCACTTGGATTCCATGTAGAGATCAGATATTCATTGTGAGTTATCTTCTCAGCAACTTCAATCTCGTTGTCTTGAATTGGTCTTTAGCATACTAGATGAGATCATCTCTTCGAGTATTTTTCAAATTCTTCAACAACCAATTCTTCTTCAACTGAGCATTGCACTTCTTCAACTGATCTTTGTGTATTCTGATGAAATCTTCTTTAGGTATTTACAATATCTCCATTCTTCATCTTTAACTGATCATTCCATTTCCTCAACTGATGAAGTCTTCAGCCTATCTTGCAAATCAATCTTCACCGAATGTAAGATATTTTTTTGAAGTAGAGATAGGCATCATTTCTCAGTTTGGTTCATTGCATAGCTCTTTGAATTCATTGCTTGCTTCTTGAACTTGTTGTGCATTCTCCTTGATATGTATTAGACTTAAGATTTAACTTTAAGTCTAAGTTATGAACTTGTTAATCTGCACACTAAGTAGATTCATTAGTAGCATAACACAATGTTTAGTTATCATCAAAATCAACATGGGAATTAACCTTGAGTCAACAAGGATCAACCTTGACTCAACACTTTGGTGGACAACCCTTTTTAAGATCATTTCCATGAAAATTTTAACTCTAGCCAAGGGCATGGTTTACATGGTTAGTGATTGGAGACCATTCCAAGGAAGGTTTCCTTATGGCCATTATAACCACTATCTTGACAAGAGTATAAGGGGTCAAAAGTCAACATAATGATGGTAATTTTTGAAAAATTATTTTTGATGCAAAAATGGAGAGATTGCATTTTGAAATCATCTTTGGAGAAGGATTTTGAAAACCACTTTTCAAGGGAACCATTCAATCAAGAGAGAGTTCATATGGCCAATAAAAGGGAGACCACTCAAGAGAGGGTTCCATGGGGCCATTCAAACCACTAAACTTGAGAGAATAGAAACCATAGAATTCAAAGAGTTTGAAAATCATTCTTTGGCAAGCATAAAGAGAGAAGAGAGCCATTCTAACAATTTAGGGCTCCTACGGCCAATATAAAGGGAGACCACTCAAGAGAGGGTTCCATGAGGCCATTTTAGCCATTAAATTTGAGAGAATGGAAACCTTGAAAATTAAGGAATTTGAAAGCAACTTTTGTGCAAGTTGAAATGCAATGATGCAAAAGTATGAATTAGGGGGTAAAGAGAAATTTTTTAAGGCATGACTCTTAAGGTCTCATCCTAGACTTCAAGGGGCCAACTCTTGGAACAATTTTTGAAAGAAATATAAAGCTTGGAAATGGCCTAAAATTAAGAGCAATGTAAGCATTGTGGAGCATGACAATAAGCATAAAATGCGGCCAAGCACACAAGACATGATTAAAATAAGAATATGTAAAGGGTCATGATTTACATACAAGGCTTTTAGGCTGTACCACATAAACAAGGGGCTCCTAGGCCGTACCATCTTAAAGTAGGCTAGTGAGAGGTCTCCCTACACGGTGGCTCTCACTTGCTTTCCTCTAGGCATGATCTAAGAGCCCTCTTGGCTTAAGCATGCAAGAAAGGGGGGTTGAAGATGGGGATTAAAATGTAGAATAGCCTAAGTAGGCTAGGAGGGAGAAGAAAAGAGTGGGGGAGAACATAAATGTAAAAGGGATATCACCTTTTGCCTTCAACACATTTGTAGTCTTCAATGGATGTCTTGATTGGAGCTTGAGTGACTTCAAGAAGGCTTGAGAGGCTAGAGTGGAGTGTATAAGTGTGTATGAGGTCTTGTATATAGAGTGTATAGGCTTAGGAGGGGTAGAATCTAGCCTAAGTGTTGGAGGGGAGGAATATATGTAGAGATTCGAGTTTTTTGAGTGATTTCAGCAGAGTTTCGTATCAATTTCGGACCTGGAATATGCAAGGGGGGAGGCCTCTATTTATAGGCAATCTGAAACAGGCTGTGCGCATGTGCTACATGCGCATGGCCAAATTTTGGCCTTGCGCATGTAGGACATGCGCAGGTACTGTTCCATTGCCAGAATAACACGTGGCACCCTGTGTACTGGTTAAATCTCGACCGTTGATCAAAAGTCGGTCGATCTGATCAAAATTTGAGCGCATGTAGCATACGTTCCATCACTGGGAAGGTTCATCTAAACTTTGCCTCGATAATTGAGTTAATCGGGAAGGTTTCGGGGAAATCGGTTGCACTCGGGATGTTCTCCTAGTGCTTTCGATAAATTTTTATGTTTTTGAAAAGTTTGAATTCTATTTAGAGGTGAGTGATATCGTCTTGGGAAGTGTGCCAAAAAGGACACGTTCGCGAAGCGTCTGTGATACACTCCGTGGGTGTTCTAAAGTGGCTGTCTTCGTTTCGTGTGATCGAGGCCTTCAAGAAGCGATCTATTCGATCGGACCGTACCGTTGGAAAGTACTCTGGAAATACTTTTTGGAATCCCCAAATTTACGCATTTCTCAAGTCGTTTGACGGTGCGTTTTGATTAGGGAATCAGGAAAAAAGTCAACCTTGGTGGAGCGTCTGCGAGACACTCTAGGGGTCACTGAAAGTTATGGTTTTCACATCGTACGATGGGGGTTTCGGGAAGCGGTCTATTCGATCGAGCCGTATCGATGGAAAGATCTATGGACGAGCTTTCGAGAATTTCCTGATTTACGCATTTCTCAAGTCGTTTGACGGTGTGTTATAACCAGGGAGTCGGGGGAAAAGACAATTCAGGCGGAGCGTCTGCGAGACGCTCCAGGGAACTTTTATCGAGTCGTGTGAGCTTAGTGTCGTAGGGTGTTCCTTGGATTAAACAGGGGTGTGTGGTAAAATCCTCCGCTTGAGATCCCAAGGCCGGTGCTGTTTCGGGGCATCTTTGGGCTTCCAGGGGCAAAACGGTCATTTTGACCGGAGTTGGCTGGAAATGGTCAGGAATGGTTTGGTAGGTTATGTTAAGTGTGTAAGACTGTTCAGGGATGGTTTGAGAGAGTCCTTTATCGTTCAGCGGGGTTTGTGCCGTGCCGAGGCGCTCGGGGGCATAACGGTCATTTTGACTGGAATGGGCCAGAATAGGACCGAATTTGGACCAAATGGCGTGCGAGGGATGCCTAACGATTTAGTGACATTTTGGAAGGATGGGCTTATCGTTTTGAGGGATTTTGAACTTTCCCAAAACGTGCCTGGAGGCCTAAGGGGCAGATTTGGTCATTTTTCACCGAGTCGGGCTAGCAGGCACCGGTGTTGACCTAGGTGTTGGTTTCCGAGACCGCTCGGTCTCGGAAAACTACCTGTGCGGTGTTGGTCTCTAAGAACGCCCGTTCTTAGAGAGCTGCCTGTAGGGGTGGTGTTAGTTCCTGAGAATGCCTAATCCCAGAAAGCTACCTGGAAGGGTGGTGTTGGTCTTCGAGAACGCCTGGTCCCGAAGAACTACCGAATGACGGACATTCTACATTGGCGGGCTAGCAGGGGCCAAAAGTGAACCGTCTGAAATTTTTGATGAGGTGTTGGTCCCCGAGATCGCCCGATCCCGGGAAGCTACCTGGATGGCGTTGGTTTCCGGGACTGCCCCGTCCAGAAAACTGCCTGGAATAATGGTGCTTAAGGCTCCAGCGGATCCTTGTGGACCCGAGAAGCGACCAGTTGGTTGTATTGGAGATTGCAAGGCTCATCTTAAAATTGTATGTATTGTGATGTTGGAAACCGAACCCGGTCGGGCCGGAGATTGCTGAGTGGGCAAAAATGAGGTGCTTACAGTACCGTGTTTTTTTTTTTGAGTTAAGAGGACTTGGTTCCAAAAACCGGGGTGCGGCAATGATAACAAACTATGTATTAAGTATCAAATGATTCTACTTCTTGTGCAGATTACACTATGGGCATATTTGGGAAAAACTTTTCTGAATAAGCTGCTTAAAAAAACATAAAGAATAAGCTAGTTTTAAAAAAAAAACCTTTCTACTAAAAAAATTATTTTTTTGTTAGTTTTTAATTACTTTGTTTGACACTTTTTTTTTAAAATTTTTTATGTAAAAATAATAATATTGCCTCAAGGCAGTGGTGGTGCTAGGTGGTGGCAGCTGTGGTGGTGGGTGGGGTGGTGGCAACTGGTGGGTGGCAGCGACGGTGGCGTCGGGTGGGGTGGTGGTGGTGGTGGCGGTGGCGGCGGTTGATGGGGGTGGTAGGTGGCAGTGGCAGTTGGCGGTTCGTGTTGGTAGAGAATATTTCAAAAGTTGATAAATTTTATTAATTTTCACTATAATGATTTAAGCACAAAAGGCATCAAATTTTTAGTTTTTTGTTTATAAGCTTATTAGGCTAAAAAAAGGTATTAAAAAAAGAAGCTTTTTTTAAGCCAAAAAAGTACTCAACCAAACATTTTATGGTTTCTTAAGCAAAAAATCGAATAAGTTCCAAAAATAAGTTGACCCCAAATAGGCCCTATATCTTTAATCTCATGTAGAATTATGATTTGAAACTTGATATATTGAATATACCAAAGATCTTGTGTATTAAAAGTTTATTAAGCATGTTGAAGGTTATTGAGCAATGATGATTAATTGATGAAGAATTTTATAACAAGATTATGTTCATAATCTTATTTTGAAGGTGCTAAAAGATTATTAAATAAAAAGAAGATCGCAAGACATAGAAGCTCTACATGAAGATTTAAAGATGTCTTGGATCAATGAAAGCCTTGATGGTGATTAAAGAACTTTACAAATAATTGATATGGATTAAATCCAATTCGAATAGATTGAAGGTGCTCTTGATGATCAACAATCAATGAATAAGATATTTCAAACTTTAGAAACTTCATTTGGATGATCCTCACAGAGTTTGAATGAATACTTGGAAGAAATTTGGTTAAGACTGGAAAAAGTTGAAGTCTCTGATCAGAAGAGTCAACACCTCTATTCCAAGAGTCGACACTTTGAGACAGTAGCATTGGACAAGAATCTGAAAGACAAAGGAGTCAACACTTTCATTTTATGAATCGACACATTGGTTTGAAATGCGAAGTTTTGAAAGAAGGTCCAGAAGGGTTGACACCTCCATTCTAGGAGTTAGCACCTTTAGACAGTGCCTTGTTGAAGTTTGGTGGAAGTTAGAGGGGTTGACACATTCGAACAGAATGTTGAAGAAAGCTTGCATCAGAGCTATAGGGGTTGACACCTGGAGCCCAATGTGCAGATTTTTGAATATTTTGATAAGCCAAAAACGCATTAAATGCTCTCTCAACCACCACCAACGGCTAAAATCAATGTAAAACTATAAATAAAATATCCCTACAACATTTACACATAAGAATACAATATTAAAAGTGTTGAATCTAATATGAAAGTTGCAAATTTCCAAACCTCACTACCATATTCTCTTTGCTGAGTTATTAAGGCCATTCATTGAGATTTAACTTGCTTATCTACTCTTTGTGAGAGATACACATTGTACAAATTCTATTTATTTCATTTAGATGAGTTGGTAAACCTGTAAGTTTGAGCATTATTGGGAAAGACACTTGTAAGTTTGAGTAAAACTTAGACAAAATCACTTGAATCTTGAAAATTTGAAAAGAACTCTTGCATGAATGAGCTGGACACTTGAACAACTAGCAATTACTATGTAAAAAGCTCTTTTACATAGTGGAGGAGACTTTTAAGGAAATTTTGGGATAGAGAACATAATTCATACGTTGTAACCGAACCTCAATAAATCATTGTGTCAATCTCTTGCTCTGTTTTCTTGTCCTTGCATCATATTACTAGATTGCATTGTTCATATTTTAATTACTTACTGTCTCATTGCATTTGTGCTTTTTAATTACATTAATTGTTATTGTTTTTGAGAAACCTCATTTATTCCCCTTATTAGGTTGCTTATTTGGGCCAACTGTATGTCCATGTTCAAAACTAATTTTAATGGTGAATCTTTGGATAGACTTTCTTACATGAACTGAAAGTCTCATTTCTAATCCAACACAGGATGTGTCATTTCGAGTTTCATAGAGTTGTAAACCCTGAGCTATTGGAAAGTCCTAGAAGTCTAGTTTCATTTTCAATGAATTGATCATAATTTCAAATTTTCTATAAAATTCTGTGGCAAAAAATAAGAGGCAATAATATTTAAGCTAATTAATTTTGTAGCTTAAAATATTGGGGGAGACTTAATTAATAACCTTTTTGTTATGTATTATAAAAAGCCAAGTATTTCTTACTAATAATTAAGAAAGTCCAGTAAGTATTCAATTTCAGTTTAATACATCTCAATAAATTAGCAAATGAATTGGGTTCGTGTATAAATTTATAATAGATGAGTTGTAATATTGAATTAAGAACGATTTAAAAAATGTATAGTAGCATGGCTTAGCTTAAGAAGATTTGATATAATGGTTTTGAATAATTTTTATAATAAAATTTTTTGCAAAAAAAGTAAACCACTAAAATTATAATTATTATCTAATTTTATTTACATATCAAAATAAACTATTTAAAGTAAGTAATGATTATAAATTTGATAATGGTTGTTCTATAGCCTAAGAAGCTTTAAAAAAAAAAGTCGTCATACTCTGCCAATCATTTTTAAAAAATTATAATTACAAGAATAAATTATTTTTCTAAAAATATTGTTTTTATCCCATGCATCGTATGAGTCAACTACTATATATATATATATGAATGTTTTAAGTTTTAACTCTGGAACAAAAATAATTCTTTGGTAATCATATATATTTTTTACATTTTTGTGAACTTTCTTTTTATGCCAAACATTTTCTTAAACTTACGCTCTAAAAGTTTATTTTAAAATAAGTACAACTTCGCATTAAAATTTTAAAAACCATCATAGCAAAGAAGAAAAAATGTAATCAAAGCTAATTTTCTTTTTTTTCTTTTGTTGAGGAATGAGCTAATTTTGTTACAGAAATAACAAATTAGAGTTTAGTGTCAATGCATGTCTTTTTACACAAGTGGGTTACCAAATTGCTACACTTTCGTTACTTTTCTTATTTTTATTTATACTAAATAATAATTATTTTAACTACCAAAAAATATAATTATTTTTAAAAAAAATATATGAAAAATTAAAATATCTTTTTTTCTTTCCGAATCTGTTAATAATTAGAAAACTATATCAATTATCAGCAAGGGAAGTCGAAAACACTAACCATCTTTGAGCAACTTTTCTATGCCCATAGTCACTTTAACAAAAATACAAAGGAACATGTGAAATACTTCATGTATGGATTTAACAATGTCTGCCATTAGAATTAAGCAAAGCTGAACAAAATATCATTATGCATCAGAAATTTTTATACGTCAAGAATCTTTGTGATCAAGAAAGAGAGGGATGTAAGGAGAAGCCTGCACAATTGTTTGAAGAACTCTTTAATTGTGAGTCATTAAAATATAATGGAGAGAGAAGGAAAATTTTGAAAACGAAAATGATATTTCAACTTCCCTTGTGTAGAATTGATATGATTTTTTAATTATTAAAAGAATTAGAAACGGAAAAAAAAATTTTCAACTTCTTTTATTGATATAATTTTTAAAAATAATATGTATAAATAAAAATAAGTTAAGCAAAATAAGAAAAATAACGAATTATAATATTATTTTTTCCCTTAGATAAAAACACATTATATTGATAGTATATCAAAACTAAAATATTATTTTTATTAGCAAGAATTTTTTTCCCTACAATGCTATACCATCGAATGAAGAAAAGAAAAAGCTCTCGCCATTCGCCAGTGGTCAGTCGCCACCTCCAAAGTCGTCGAAAGTCTGCTTTAAGTTCTCACTCTACTGTACTATAATAGCTTCTACTCCGTACACTTTGCGCTCTCTCTCTCTCTCTCTCTTCTCTCTTCCTCTATGATCAAAGATCTTGATTAACTCTTCATCAGTGATCGTGCAAATCAGTGTTCGAATCGTGATTCAGTTACCTTCTCTCCAACATCTACCTTATCGTCCTCTACAGAGACATCTGCTTTGAATCCGATGACTGAACTGTTCAATGGTTGGTTCTTGATTGCTTTGCAATAACGCCAGGTGACCCCTCCGGCTTGTCAATCCTTCTACTCTGCAATTACCTACTACATATATATATTCATACATATATAAACTAGTATAAACACATATTGCATTCATCCGATTTTGCGCTAGAGGCATATATATGAAATTCAAGGTACTGCTCTCTCTCCCTCGCTCCTCTCTCTAAAATTTTCCAATTCTCTTTGAGTCTCTCTTTCTTTCCTTATAAACTCTCTCAATTTTCATCCTTGTGGCGTGTTTTTTGGTTACATTGATCAGAGACATAAAACGAAATGCCACTTTTCCTTGAAATTTTGCGATGTATTCTGTGTTGTGATGAACCAGAAGAAGACGAAAGTAGGGGCAGCAGGGAGAGAAACAGGAACTCGTTCAATCGTAGTGAAGTAGTTCCTAATTATGACACTTTCTCAAGGAGCTTTGCTCCTACATCTACTACTAACACTCCCTCGATAAGCCAATCAGTTGCACAGACCACGGCCCAGATTCATAGCCATAACTATTCCGACTCACGGAAATTGCCTGAGACATCTATAACTCGCCCTGTTCAAACCCGAGATATCGGTAGCAAGAATTCAATTCCAACAAAGCTGCCTGAGACACTCACTGTTTCTTTTGTAAAACCCAAGGCTGCATATATAGATTCTGGAATCCAACACAAGTGTTCATCAGTTATAATTAACCCAGAACCCACTAAAAGAATACCCGAGAAGTCCCATGAAGTTGCTCAGAAGCCAAAGATATTACCTCCATCTCCCTGCTTAGGGACCAATAAAACAACTGACCAAAGATTGCCACATACCTTATCTTACTTCTCCTCTCAACCATCTCCATCTTTGTCTAAGTTGATTGCTTCTTCCTCAAAGCCATCGCAATCTTACTCCACGCCACCTCGGCCATCCCCTAAACCGGTTTCATCAGCGTCTTCGTCTTCTTGTGGGACACCTCCTTCATCCCCCAAACCCCTTCGACCTTCCATTAAGCCCACACTGTCTTTGGCTCCATCTAATCTGACGAACCCAGAGGCAAAAACCAATTACATTTGGGTTCAGAAGGGTACATCACCTATTTATGCAATTCCTGAGGATGTGAAAATTTTGATCAAGAAAGATGTCGTGCCTGGAGTTCTCAAGAAGCGTTTGTCCCCATTAACGTACAAGGAATACTTTGATGTCTTGCTTTATGCCGAGGATTTCTACATTGAGGTACTTAATGAAATATGTTTTCCGTGTTACTTTTTATTTCATTTTATTAGTTTAATTCAATTATCCAGTGTCTGCTTTAAAGTTGAAGGCTGTCTATAAATATTTCTGCATTACACTTGGACGAGTTATACTTGCTTATGGGGACTTTGATTTAAAATCATCTGCAGCTAGAAAATAAACTAGATCCCCAAGGTTTGAGATGTCACGTGCCTCTTTGAGTAGTTCGTCCCACTGTTACTCATTGGATCTATCAAAAAATCCAATCCGGCTCAAAGCCTGTACCCACTTTATATTAGTTGGGCATTTTCAAAAATACGAAAGATGCATATATAATTTATTGAGGGAAATCAGTTGAATCCAAACCCAAACACATTTATCTTGAGCTTTGAAGGTTGCTTCAATGTTCTTGGCTCTATTAGCTAGAGCACTCTTCAGTATAAAACAATCATAGTTTACCTTAGACGTTTGTTGGCTGTTGTATTTCGGCACTCATGTAGGTACAAGGAATGGATTCTAAACCATGTATATATGCATATAATTGCATTACTTCATAATGAATGGAACCTTTTCGACTTTTGACACCAAATCTGACTTTATCAGTTGCTCTAATGAATGAGTGTTGCACATTCGACTTGTGGACAATGAGGGTAAATCCTTAAGATGAGCCCCTGAGGATTGCAGTTCTAGCGATTTTGGCATGATTGACTTTCCATTCTTAGCATCCCAACTTCATTCTGCATTGTGCCTTTGTTAATTGCTATTACAGCGTAGTGCAGTTTAGATGTACTTGAATGTTTCCAAAATTTTAATGGCAAAAATAATTTATCCAGGTTCATAGATATGACCTATAAACTCATAGATGGACTTCATGTAGCACAATGTACAGTTTTTAAGAGAGTTTGTACTGGTGCCTCCATTTTTCGTAATGACTTCATTTTGGAGGTTGAATATCTTCTTTCAAGTGCCTTGGGACACGGACTAGTAGTTCAATATCCTTGAGATGTTGTTACATGCTTTTTTGTGCATTAGTGTTGAAAGAAGTAGTGCTATTTACCTTTTATATATATGTATATATATTATGTGATTGGTCACTACCTAGGAAGCACGGACACTCCGTCGAAGGTGCCGTATGCGTGTCGGACACTCCTTGGACACGGACACGCGTCGGACACGCGTTGGACACGTGTCCGACACGCCTGACAACGTGTCCAATTTTTTTTAATTTCGGACACTCCGTGGACACGGCACCGGACACGCGTGTCTACTTTTAGACACTTTGTGGACACGGCAGGGATTCAAGTGAGAATATAAAAAATTAAAAATAGGGTATTTTTTGTAATTTTAAAACTTGAATAAGAAAAATCAAAAAGAAAAAAAAAAGATTTCAGTTCGTCGATCACTTCGTCGATTACGAGAGAGAGAGAGAGAGAGAGGGAGAGAGAGAGAGGGAAAGAGAGAAACGAAAACCCTATCAGAACCAAGAGAGAGAGAGAGACGACAACGAAGAAGAAGAAGAAGAAGAAGAAGAAGAAGACGAAGAAGAAGCAGCAACTGCGAAGAAGAAGAACCTGGGTGATTATCTGAAGACTGAAATTCATCTCTCCTCGAAGGTGATTCTGAAACCCTAGCTTTTTCTAGGTGTTGATTCTATTTTTGGGTGGTGATTCTAAAACTCTAGCTACATAATCCATCTCAGCTTGCTTTGAATTTTTGCTTCCTTCAGATAATTCGTGGTTTCTGGGTGTTGATTTTATTTTTGCTTTTCCTTCTGATTCTCATATCCGATGCTCTGCTTAGCCCCGTTTTCTGATTTTATTGATGAGTATTGATTATTTCTGGATGTTGATTTTATTTATAATTTCTGATTTTATTTTTGCTTTTCCTTCTGATTCTCATATCTTATTATTTTGTATCTTTTATTAGGTTTGAATAATATATTTATATATATTACAAAAAAGAATATTTTAAATTTATATATTTGTGCCGTGTCCTAGACGTGTCCGTGTCCTGCATTTTTTGAAAATCGCCGTATCGGCGTGTCCGTGTCGTGTCGTGTCCGTGTCTTGTGTCTGTGTCGGTGCTTCTTTGGTCACTACTATTAACTATTACGATCTAGTCACAACTCTTAACTATTGTGATGATTCTGGTGGTGTCTTATACGTCGTATTTGCATATAGCAGCACTTGGGCAAATGGCTCATTGATTTAAAATTTTATGCTACTTTTTTTTCAATTTCTGTTTTCTCATGCGTTACTTTTACACTGTAAAGGAGGCAACATTGTTAGTAACTTCAGTAAGTATATGCTTTTACATTAGGGTTTTGTATGAATAATGCTTTATCTGGATCAGAAATGGGATGGGTTCGAAATGAAGAATGTGACTTTGCAGTTGCATGAAGCAGCAATTTATGAAAGGAAAGGCAAATACCACTACTGGAATGCGAATGATGAGAAAGATGACAAAGTCTTTGTCTCATTTGAGATGGACTCTATTCCTGAGAGACGGCCATTCCTTTTATCTAGGGACTTCATCTCTGTACGGCCTTGTGGCATGAAAGCCGATCCATTCCAGGTTAGCCTTCTCACGTGAAATCAATCCAGTGTCATATCACATAATCCATTAACTTTGAGCACGACATGATTTACATATTTAAAAATAGATTCATCATCCTATCCTCTTAAAGGTCCTGTTTGGCCCACCACCGGTTTTTTATCCTTTATTTTGCACAGAACTAAATCTAAAATTCTATGTTTTTGGTTATGTTCATATACACTTTTTGAGTAAACAAATTGAAAACATGTTTTCGTTGAGATTGAATTTGGTTCCAACTTCTATGTTAACAAAGAACTTGTCTCCGGTATTAAGAGATATTTTGAACAAATGACAATTGTATACCAGTAAGTGTCCAGTTAAGTTGTGCTGGAATCTCAATATTTTTCCCCTTTTTTTTCACCTTATTCACATCATTGTGCTTCAATTTCTTCAATGTTTATTAAAGTACTAAAACTTTAGATAGGGTATTAACTATTGATGCAGGAAGAGAATTATTGTATTAGTTCAGTTGGAGAAATCAAAGGCCATGTTTTTGGCATCATAGATGAACTGCTAAACAATATATCTCTTGAATTTTGATCTAATTTGAACCTCTGTACCATAATAAAACTTCTATCTTATTGAAAAGTACACTGTGTGTTGAAAGATTGTAGAACCATTCCTTTATTTTACATTATTCCGATATCCATTTAGCATGTATTTGTATCTCATTTCCCGATTCCAGTTACACTATCATTACACTTGAAACAGGGTCTTATCTATCGCGTGGTAAGGAGTAATCTTGTGTTAGTTGAATTTGGGGAAGATTTTCATTCTCGTCATTACTCGGCATGCAAATACGATGTCAAGTTCTCCTTCAACAGAGTTTGTTTAAAACGGGCACACCAAGCAATTGCAGCAGCATCGGATCCTTTATTCAGGAACTTCCTCTTCCCTGAATGCATACCTAAAAACAGCATTCTTGCAGCGCGATTTCAATCTATCAATCCAAATCTTGACCAGGAGCAAGTCTCCGCTGTTCGTCAGATTTTAAGCCACCAAAACCCACCGCCTTATCTCATGGAGGGCCAAATCTCTGTTGAAAAATCAGAACAGCAATCAAAATCAAAACAGTTATCAAGAACTGGATTGGTTGTAAGTGAAGCAGTACTCCAAATTTATCGTAGCTATCCTTCATGCCGGATTCTTATATGCACTCCTACAAATAGCACATGCGATGTTATTACGAGAAGCTTGAAGAAGGAGATTCCAGAGTTTGACATCTTTAGAGCCAATGCTGCCTTCCGGGAGTTGGATGGGGTTCCTTTTGACATCCTCCCCAATTGTCTTTATAACAGGGAGTGCTTTTCTTGTCCTTCACTACAGGAGCTCCGGAACTTTAAAGTGATTTTGTCCACTTTCATGAGTAGCTTTCGGCTGCACAATGAAGGTATAATGGCCGGACATTTCAGCCATATTTTCCTGGTGGATGCCTCATCTGCCACAGAACCAGAAACTATGGTGGCTCTGGCTAATCTAGCAAATGAGAGAACAGCTGTAACAATAACTGGTGCACCCAGAAATCATTCTGGTTGGGTCCGTTCCAATATTGCTAGGCAGAATGGGTTGATGACGTCGTACTTTGAGAGACTTCGGGAAAGCAAGCTGTATAAGAGTCTCGATTCAAAGGTCATCACACAGCTGAAAGACTTGGGGCAAAAATCAGATGATACTTATAGCTCTCTGTCATTTCGGTGACTCTTAGCTGCTCCATGAACGAAGGATGCACATTCCTAACTTAATGTGCTTGTGTATTTCTTCATGTTTTTCCTGTTGTGCTGTACCCGTCTGTGAACTGGATTCAACATTTGCTTTCATATTTCGTATTATTATGATACCGTGCCTTCAGTGTTCTCCTTGGTTACTATATTTTTTAGGAACTGAAGTGCAATTTGCGGAGAAATTGATGCAGTTGTCATGCACATGTGATATCAACCATGGGTCCTAAAGCCAATTGCTTTAATAGCATGTCTTCATGATTTAGACTAAAGCCATTTGCTTTAATAGCATGTCTTCATGATTTAGACTAAAGCCATTTCAGGTTAGCGTGCCAAACTTCCAGCAGCTAAAGATATTATAATAATAAAATAGTTAGAAATCCTTTAAATATAATAATACCCAAAGAATAAAATATTTAATGTGAAGGAAGAATTAATTAATTTCATTATTAATAATTTAAAATTAGCAATAAAAACTTAATTTTAATGAGGGAATAGTACATTATCTAACTTTGGTTTTTAAGAAGACCCAACTGATTTTATATACCTTTATACAAAACTGGTGATGAGTTCTTTCCAATCACCTGAATCACATTAACCTGTAAAATAACCAGAATTTGTTATGTGTTTATTCATTGCTTTTAAAAAGTGAAGAAAAAAGATGTAGAACAACATTCAAAAAGAGAAAATAGAAATGAACACAAAAAACAAATTAAATAAAATAAAATTAGAGATCTTTTGAATTAGCAGCCTAGCACTACAGTCTACAGAGAAAAACTGATAATCTTGATTTAGCCCATGTCTTGCACTTGTCTAAATTTAGCTTCCAAGATATAGAATCCCAAATTATTCAACAAAATCTTGATAAAGCCTCCTTTTTATTCAATAAAATGCCAATGATTAAAAAAACTTTACTTTTTATTCAACAAAACTTTCACAGAATCACAAAGAGGGTAGTTTCAATACATTTGGGATCTTCTTCCTTTTTCATATAGTTTGTATATAAAACTTAAATTTAAAAAAATTCACTCAATCACTGTATCTATACATATATGTCGTATACAAGAAAAATATAATATTATAAACAAAATCAAACACATGCTTATTTCTTCTTTTGATCGAACCTTTTATTAGAGATTGTAGAATTTCTCACGACCCGGTTATAATGTATACGCATAATATCAAAAATTCTGATCCGATTACCAGAAATTAATCTACATGATTCGAATTATACCTTCGAGATCTCTTTAGTTTGATCCAGAATAGCAGCATGTATGAACTTTGAAATCAATCTGCTTTGATCTCAAACAGCAAGCAACATCAACAAGAAAGATTTAACTACTTGAACTCAACCTTCAGATTTCTTCTGTATCCCTCGAATATGCCTTACTCCAGAGAAAGTAGGCTCGCAGTTGCTAGGGTTTTCTTTTTTCACAAAAACGAGTATCTCTTAATTATGAGTAAGTGTAACCCTATATAGAGGCTAAAGTAGGGAACATAGAATTAGTATGACTAGGGCTTTATACGCAAATAAGGATTCTTAATCCAACCAGGATTAATATTTATGTACGTAAATTATAATTTATACCACTAATGAATTATAATTGCAATTCCTGTCATACTAGAAATTATATTTCAAGCTCTATATTATCAAATGCTTATTTATCTCCTGATGCGGATAGCATAGTAGTAGATTACTTGGAGACCTGAAGGCGTCGTTATGCGCGGGCCGGTGATCGGTAAACTTCAATCGGCCATAACTTTTGATCCGTAACTCCGTTTTCCTATTATAATATGTTTTTGAAAAGCTAGTGACGAGCCGGAGAAAAGGGAATTTTTTGACCTAAAAAAAAGGAAAAACGCTTCTAAGTGTGGTTTTTGGCCTGTTTTGTGTTTTGGGCTTTTGTCAGTTTTTTTTTATTTAACCCGGTTTGCTCCGGGTCCTAGGGTTTCGTGCCACTATTTATACTCTCGTTTAAAGTATTTTCTACAGTTTTTGAATATTAATAAAATTTTGTGCGTGAAATTGCATTATTTCCCAATCATTCGGTGTTCTTGCGAACCAACGAACGTTTGACGCCTTTGAACCTGATATTCGTGGTGAATCAACAGGTTGGAAGGAGCCTTTTAATCTAGTATTCGTGGTGAATCAACGGGCTAGGGCTGATTACCTTGTTCTTCTAATTTCCCGTTGCATCATCTTCTCACGTTAAGATCACAAATATCAAATTAAATTACTAACAATTAAATTTAATAGACTTATTTAATTTATTGATACCTTTCATTTAACTTATTTGATATGTTAGATATATAATTCACTTGCAGGGTTTGACATAATAAAAACTTATAAGTTTTCTCAAGGGAGTGTTATCAATCCTTATACCGGACATGAATTCCATCAATAATTAATATTCACCATAGATGTAATGTTATTGTCCAACTCACTGAATTTATTGACTCACAAAGAATCTCACTCTTCTGTGAATTAAAAAAATAAACACTATATGCACGTATCTATTTATTATATTAGGATTAAGAGCATAAGCACTCATAATAATCATGTGGTATTAATTGTTTTATATAGTTAGTATGAAAATAATTATCTCAACACGGTCCTGTTTAATATACACAAAGTGTACTAGTGCAAGGAGCTGAAACTATGCCGTTCTTCATAGTCAAGACAGATCTATTAAAACCTTGTGCTGCAGTCTAACCGATGGTGTGTCCAGCTTCATCTAAGATTGTGAACGATAAACTTATATTCTATAAGAACCGATAATCTGATCTTCCGTGTGTAACCTGTACTCTACACACTAAATCATCTACTATATAAAATATGAGACAAACAGGCAGAATTATTAAATAAATAACGCAATATAAACATTACTCACACATATTCTCATTTAAAATAGAATAATTAATTTATTAATAAATACTAAAACCGTTACACAAAGCATATTTTTTAGTATAAATCTCTAACACCTTTTATTGCTCCACTTTGATCTATTGGTAAGACTCCAAATCAATCCCACTCAGCTACTCTCTCTCTCTCTCTACACGTTTATACTAATAAAGTAATTTAATTTTTGGGAATTCTTTTATCCGATCAATAGACATTATAATTATAAATTATTTAATTTTATTGGGTATAGAAGACTTACCGAATAAAAGCCTATTCTCTATCATATTATTGGATAAGCTGTATAATTGTATAAAAAAAATAACTAAGACCCATAATTTATTAAACAAAAATTTTAAAAATTAAATTGTACTAAGTCCAAAAGCTTGCTGGGCTTACCAGGGCCGCCCTGACTGTGCCAAACTTCCAGCAGCTAAAGATATTATAGTATCCTGAGCCATCACTAAATCAAAGTAATGTTTTCACATTAATGACTGCCCAAGCCGAAGGTGTTTACATTGTCTCGTCTCATATATACTTCACAAGGTGACGTGTGGAAGAGATGATGCTTTTAATTCTTCATAACTCTCTCATTTTGGTTACTCGTAGCTACTTCACGAACAAAGGATGTGCTTGTGTTGTGTATCAGGAACACGTTAAACTTACCATTTTGTTTTTGTGTGCGCGTGTACTTTATTTATTTTTTACTTGCTGTGTAGTGTTCATGGATAAAGATGCATCATGTTAGGGCCTGTTTGAATGTCCCATTAAATTCGAACGAGTAAATTAATTTACAGCTTACATAGTATTATAGCGTAAAAATCAATGGAGTCATTGAATGCTAGCCATCTCGAAGATTGATGTCTAAAATCTTGAATTTTATCATTTCAGATATCCTAAAATTGACCATACAGAAAGAGATATATAATGAAGTCCCCTATCTTGTAAATGTTTCTTGAAGATGATGGACTTGCATGAAAAGTTGTGTTCAAAATCCAGGTGGGACGTCCAAACAGGCCTTACTATGTGAATTAGATTTTTCATTTGCTCCCGTAAAACTGAATTATAAAAACACCCTGCCCTTTCTGTGTTTCCAGACCCTAAAAATTTTCTTCTAGTTAGAAAATGTTATCCTCAGATGTTATATATGTTTTAGGAGCCAGAAAGCTACAAAATTGAGAGAGTGATTAGCATTTTGTAAAGAAGGATCAAATCGATGTTCACTTTCAACAAATTAACCATAGTCCCAAAGTCAACTAGTTCAGAAGCAATTCCACACGAATTTAGAAGTATTCTTTTTGCTGTAGCTGCCCTAACTGTGGTTGTATGTTTGCTTTATCCTTTGTTGCATTAGGTGTTGGGAATTTGTCATCTTCTTTGAGGCTCTTATCAACTGTTATTTACAATGCTGGGTTGTTTGCCTTATGCTGACAATTCAAAGAATTAAGATGCATTGTCTATATATATCTTCTACCTATGATAAAAACGGGAGTGACAATTTTCCTCCGACAGTTTTCGTTCCCATGTATATCCTTATACAAATTCTGCTTTTCCATACGTAACGCCATAACACCTCGACGAAATACTCGCCGTCCAGCCACATCACCCGACCAATCGACGATTGCCGCAACTACCAATACAAAGTGTTTTATACAGAACCACCTCACTCTGTCCCTCTCTCAAGATCCCCAACCGCCCCTCACAGCCGCAATACCTTCTTCACAGCTAATAGTCTCTCTCTCTCTCTCTCTCTCTATATATATATATATATATATGGGTAATTGTAGAGCGGGTCACAATAAGAAGAAACATAGTAGAGCATATCTTCGAGGATATTTGGTTTTCAACGTATATTGAGTGCTAGGTACATTTTTCTCCCATCTCTTATGTGGTTTTATTTATTGTTGCCTTCCATTTTTTTGTTTGTTGCTTTTTTCATTCTTTATGTGCAATGACTTGAATTTCTACGTGCCAATAAGGATTCATTGTTATTTGTAGACCGCATATTCGCTGAAAAGTGTAACTGAACATAATACAAATGTCCATTGAGTGCTAAAGCTGACTTAAGAGGAAGTTCATATTTTGTCAATAAAAATATTGCGTCTTAGTTAGCCAGATTGCTATCAAAAGAACTAAAAAAAAAAAAACTGTGACCTGTGCTCACACAGGTTTATGTCCTTGGTGTCTTTGCTGCTATAATGTTAATATCAAATAACTAATAGATATTGCTTCTCCTAGGGTTCTAAGTTGGCTTGAAACCAAAACAATATTTCGTCTTTTTGTTTTCTTGAGAACATTAAAGGACAGGAAAACCAGTATCTTCTCCATTGTTTTTTTTTTTCCACTTCTATAATGAAACAGTGACTGGTTTGGTTGCAGTTTTTGGAACATTGGTTACATAATCATAGTCTCTTCTGGCACTTCCTAAATTTTATCATGGTGAAATTTCTTTTCCTCTTTTCTTTTGCGGGGGTGAAGAGTAGCAAAAATGTATTTTTTCGTGATTGTTTTAACGCTAGTGGTGACTGGTGACTGTGCTTATTTCTTTCGAACGGAGTGAGCTCCACCCTATAAGAATATGCAAATTTCTAAAGCATTTGTACTGTGAATACCATATGGGGTGTTGTAGTTTCATAGAGCAGGTCCCACAAATATGAAAATTAAGCATCCTAACACAAGCTTAAAGTTGTTCTTAAGCATATATATATATATATATATAAAGTGAGTTTGGTCATCTAAGAACAATTGAGAGCATTACAAAAGTATAGGTGGAAGACACATCAATTCCTTTATCAAAGGTAGAATTTGAGTGAAACTATACTATACAAAAGAAAAGATAACATTTTTCTCTAGGACATTATTTTTAAAACATGATGCACGTAGAGCCGCACCCGCATGTCACTCTTATTTCTTATCTCATAATGTAGTGGGTCATCTTTTTTAGTTGGAAGGGTGCGGTGAATGTGTTTTAAACTTTCCTAATAGAAAAAAACCCATTGCATTATAATAGGAGAGACAAGAGTAGCATAATATTCCAATAACACTGAATAATGGTTCAAGGAATGCAATTCTGCATGAACCATGCTATAGGCACCGTTATTTCAGAAAGAGTCTAGCCACATGGCACCACCATAGTGGTTGATGCATGTCCTAAAGCACTTCTCTTCCTCAAGGAAGCAATTCTTTATGAGGAATGCCGCAAATATCATGGAGCTTTTTCATTGTTTTGTATAGATGTCGATACTCTCCATTTCATTTGTTGTAGAGTTGACATCTCATTAATGAAAAAATAGATGTACAATATGAAGCCATGTCATTTGAAGTTCTATGTAATGGATTAAACTACGTCATTTTGGTATCAAAAATCAGTAAAAATTCTTTTGGAATTTTTTTTTTAAACTAACGGAGATGTCAATTATAGTTTAGTCAAATACATGAAATTTAAGTGAGATGGCTTCATTTTGTGCATTGATTCTTTTTATTAATGAGGTGTCTAATTCACAAATAATAGAAGGGAGAGGATTCAAATCCATTTTGTATAAGGTGCACCAAAAATCCGTGTGACCCGTGAACCAATGACCGTCCATGAGTTGGGTTTGTTGAGAACTTAGGGAATTTGCTTGATTCTCGGTTTAAAATATCTAGAAATGTGGTTTGCAAATTAATTTGAGTTCTGATATATATATATATATTTATGTATATATATTCCACAAAACATATTATATGTTGTACAAATATCATTGAGATGCTTTCAAGTTATTGATCAAAACATGTGTTAAGGTAAACTCATCTATCCATAATCACACACTCGCAAATTCATATATAAGAGAACAGTATAATTTTGAATGAACGAATTTTCAAGTCGTATATAATAGTAATATATGGTTAGAACCGCGGGTTAATCCGAACCAACCTGTAATTTTTTGGTTCGATTTGGTTTAATTGAACTAATTGCTAAGTTCAATTATGAGTTAGAATATAAGAAGAAACCAAGGTTTTGGTTTCAACTGATAGTATTGTTAGGTGTGTGTTTTCCATTCTAAAGATTCATACAGGTATTAGGCTTGTACATATATTTTGGTCGGGATGTGGAATCTGCATCCTACAAGGGATTCAACGTTGCCTTTACAAGTGATCTTCTAGAGAAGAGAATAAAAAGAAACTTGGGAATAAGCTTCAAAATGTTAAGGTAGTAAGGGAAAAAGCGTTTACAATTAATATAGCTTGTTAGCCGAGGAGAAGTTCATGGTTTGATGGGGCACAATATAGTGTGACATACTTTTGCACGTTATTTTTGACGATTTAGTTTAAATTGCTTGAAATTCAAAGAGAGAGTGAACCTTGAGGCTTTTAGGCGCAGCGGATTCATTGTGGGTATAGATTTTTTAAATATTGCACGATTTGGTGATATTTGGTGGATTTGTGAAAATTAGGAATGATCAAAAGTAATGGGGTTTAAACGAACGAGATCAAGGTAATTGGGAGCTATATGCTTCAATCAAGGATGAAAGACTAAATATCAACGAATGCAACTAGAGTTTTAGTTGGACGTGTAGTCGATCAAACAAGGCACGATGATGAGACGAATGATTGACAACTCTTACAAACTTGTGGAGAATGTGTGATTGGTGGAACTGCTATCAAACACTAAACTAAAAGTATGGGTGTACAACATATGCAAGCTAAGCATATGGGTGAACAAGGTAAGGGCTTGTTTGGTAGGCTTTTTTGGCCTAGTTTGTTTAGCTTGTAAGCAAAAAAATTAATGACTTTTTTATTTTATATATTTTTTTGACTTACTTTTAGCTTATAAAAGTAAAAAAGTAAAAAAAAATTTAGTTTTTTACTTATAAACTAAAAAAGCTAAAACAAAAACAACTATACCAAACGAACCATAAGTATTAATTTTGGAGATGCAAAAAGAATAGTGAAAGAGTAGCCGAAAGTGCGTACAAATGTGAAAATTGTTAAGTGTGTCTCTTGTATTCAAAGACCCAAACAGTCATTAGGCTGGTAAATGTGTTTGGATAAGTTAGGTTGAGTTGTGGGCCTGAACTCACCAAGGGATACAACATGTGTATGGTTTTTCTAATTGTTTTGAGTATGAAATTCTGATTTTTGCCTACAATTAAGGAATTCAATGGAATTCTAAGATTAAAGAGATTAAAGGTTTATAAAAAAAAATGTGAGAGATATGTGAAAAATTGCCATGGAGCGGAGAAGTGGATATGACTTCCGAATCAGTTACCTTTGAGTGGGTGAAACGAGGATTGCTTTGAGGATCAAGTATTGGTGTTGAGTTTGAATGTTTTAGAATTGTCGGAATGTTTTATACCCAATTATATATGTTCTTTTTGCTTTTCTCTTTAATGTTTGTGCATTAAAAATAAACACATTATGTACTTTTTGTTAATTTAAGTACATGGGTAATAAAAATAAAAAGTCTTGCTAACATGTGTCCTAAAGGCACATTTTAAGAACTAATAAATGCAATGAGTTTTTTTTACAAATTTAGAGTTATGACAAGACATTATTTAAGAGTTATTAATGACATAAGAAATTAAATAATACTATCATTTCTTAACACAACTACTAAATAATTTGAAAATCAAACTCTTACGATTTGTCAAAACTACCATTAAGATATCACTAGTATGAATAAATAAAAATTCTTTTACCCATGCTTGTATTATACAATTAACATAAAATTTTAAAATTATACAACCATAACATAGTTCTTGTAATCTTTATGCTACCCAAAATATTTAAATAAAAAATTTTAATTTTTTATGCACATAATTATTTATTACTATTTCAATTTATTTTTTGTTTTTTTATTCCTAATGGAACATATAGGGGTTTGGACTCTGGAGAACAATTTTGGTTCTACGAAATTAATTTGATTCCTTTATTTTCAATTTTGTTTTACTATCCAAATTTATTTTATATTTTAATTAAGATAAAGAAAAAAATATGTAAAAGTTAATAAGGGTATATTTGTCATTTAAAAGTTAACGTATAACAAAGACAATATAAATGCGGAGCAAATACAACCAATCTCATTTATTGAGTTTTTCAACAGATCATTAAAAGCTGAAGTATTAATATTTTGTTTTTCACGAAAAGACAATAACATCAACTCTTTCCTTAACATATGCCTTTAGGACATATATTAGTATTTGTCAATAAAAATTTATATTTATTTTTAATTAATTAAACAGACCATGTCATCATAAATATCCCGAACCTATTGAATAATTTGTCGATGTGTGGGTTGAAAATTTTTGGTAAGTGTAGTGACTTTAATGACCACCCAACCACTATTCCATTTGAGAGTGAGGAAGAGGGAGAGGGAGAGGGAGAGGGAGAGTTAATGCCGGCAACTACTATTCCATTTGAGAGTGAGGGAGAGGGAGAGGGAGAGGGAGAGTTAATGCCGGGCAACTAGTTAAGACAGTAAATGGAAGAATGAGCACAGAGGTTAACCAAAGGGGCAGAGAAGGACCAATAAACAACAAATAAAAAATTCAACAGCCGCTCTGCGAGAGAGAGAGAGACTTTTGAGAGAGAGAGAGAGAGGGAGAGAGAGAGAGAGAATTTTTTTATCATGAGGTGACACTTAAAAGCTTGCAGTATTTTCTTCCTCAACAGCTCAGTGGCACAAGTGGTGGAGCCAATTGCAGCAGATGATCAGACTGTAAGTCGTACATAAAAGAATTAAAAAAAAAATTGTAAAAACAAGCAATAAAAATAATTTTTTCAAAGTCGATCAGATCGGCCTAGAGTCGAATATAGTGAATTTATTCATATTTGATTTGATAATAATCAGATTGGGTCTGTAATTAGATATAGTGAATTTATTATAACAATCGAATCTACTGAATGTGGTCTAATCGGATTATTGATCGGGTGGATCAGATCGGTCCGGATCTGAATCAGACCGTTGGCAGGCCCAATAAGAGCTTCTATTGTGACAACACCCATAGATGTGCATTACTAGGTTTATGTCACGAACTATGTACCAATAATAATTTTGATATATTGAATACCAGCTTGTGCAGTGTAAATACAACACATGTTTATGAGTTTATGTTCTATTTACAATTGTAGAAGACGCTTTCGCATTTTAGAATTTTGTTTGTGTAAAAAAGTTTATTACTAAAATTAAACTTATTATTCTTGATATTCTTAGAAGTATTTCCCAAACAAACAAATACGGAGAAAAAAATATCGAGAAAAGGAAAGCATCTTAGAATTCCATTATTATTATTCATGTTCGTTATTGTCGATATTTCTATTTTTTTATTGGATATGAAAGCATCTCTTTCTCAACTAGTAATGGACACAGTAAAGTTAGAGAAAATGAAAAGCAGATGCCCACCACTTTCCACGTCGTCGAAAGGTCTTTTACTAAAGCTTGAAGACTAAGTAAGCTTGAAGACTGTACTCCTCTCTAGCTTCTACTCTGTTGGCGTGGTCTCTCTCTCTCTCTCTCTCTAACTGTTGGTGTTGAATCTTTGAATTTGTTCATCACAAAATCAAAGTTGGTTATTCATCAAGATGGCAAGCGCAATGCTTCTCAAGGCTGGAATTGTTGTTGTGGGTGCACTGGGTGGTTACATCATTGCCAAGATTGCAGCAAAATTAGTTTCAGAAGGTTTACATCTCCTCTCTCACTCTCTCTTTTATTATTTTATTTTATTTTATATTTTGTAGTTTTCATTTTTCTTATTAGCTAGCTTTTCAAATGTAGTAGAAGTAGCTGAAGATCGGCCAAGAAACGGATTTAGGAACCCTGACAATCGCAGTACTGAAATTCCTACAGCAAGAAACGGAAATAGGAACCCTGACAATTGCAGTACTGAAGTTCCTACGACAAGAAACAGAAATAGAAACCCTGACACTCGCAGTACTGAAGTTCCTCCTACATCTTCATCATCAGAAACCACTGCAAGAAGAAGAACGCTCCAGAAAACCTATGCAGAAGTTTCTCAGAACCACCCAAAGGTATTTCCTCCATCACCATCACCATCACCTTCCCCAATCCATACTTCTCCAAGACAGACATCAGGAATCCATAAAACAACTGCCCAAACACTGCCCCATGATTATCAACCTCCATCTTCCTGCAAACCATCACCATTCTCAGAAGTACCTCATCGACCTTCTTCATCTAAGCCAACTCTGTACGTGGCTCCATCTGATCCGACGAATCCACAGGCGAAAACCAGTTACATTTTTCAAGAGGGTACATCGCCTGTTTTTCCGATTCCTGAGGATCTGAAAGATTTGATCAAGAAAGATGTTGTGCCTCGAGTTCTCAAAATGCCTTTGTCCCCATCAACGTACAAGGATTATTTTGATGCCCTGCTTTATGCTGAGGACTACTACATTGAGGTAATTCTGAATGTAGAACAATCATCCCCATATTAGCTTGTACGGACATTTGATTAAAAGTGATATTATACGGCTACAAATTCAACTACATCCCCATATATATATATATATATGGTTCATCTTGCTGCTGATCAGTATATTCTTGAAGATGGAAAGATATGGCGATGATCTTGCATTATTGATCACTAAATCCCATTATTACTCAATAGATCTCTCAAAAGATCGATCCAATCTCACTCCAAGCCTCCACCTGGCCAATATTAGCAAGACATTAAGAAAATATAGAAGATGCGTTATTACATATTTTGGAGAAAATTAGATACGATTAAGTAAATAAGCACTGCAGCTGTTTTAAATAAAATGAGAAACGTTAATTTAGATGGGAATGAGATTGAATCAAATCCAAACAAGTTTATCATGAGCATTTGCATGTTAAATCCAACTTTCTTGTCTATCAGTTGGAGCACTCTACTAGCTTTCATTACACAATCGTGGTTGTTCACCTTAGATACTTGGTGCCTGTTATATTTTAGCATGCTTGTATGTTCAAGAAATGGATCACAAGCCATGTATATACAATACAGTTCAACAAATTTAAAAAGACGTGGAAAAAAATTAAAGAACGAAAGTTTATTGAAATAGAAGTTTGAGATGGCATGTTAACAAGGCTGGCTAAACTAAATTTTTGAGAATGATAACTCGTGATTTTCTATTGTGTGACACCATTTCAATTTTTGACACCAAAATTGAGACTATCAATTGCCCAAATCAATCAATGTAAAAACATTCAAACACCTGAAAGGCAGTGGTGAATTGTCAAGATGGAATTGTAGTTCTGTTGATTAAGACATGATTGACTTTCCTTGTTAACATCTCTTCTCAACTTATTGCTCTGTTGTTCCCTGTATTATATATAGGTCAGGTCCCATTAACTGCCATTACAGTGGTAGCAAGGAGGACTGGCTTGGGTTCTTTTCTTTTGTACCGTCTAATCCCTAATTCCCCCAATTAGATATCTTATTCAAGTGAACACTGGCTGTTAGGTTGAGTAGTATCTCATTTGAAACCCAACATACGTATGTATAATTAATCATTATGACGAAGATCTTGATTTCAAACCTGCTCATCTGAAAAATAAATTCTGATTTACAATCTAATTAGCATTTCAATCCCCATGTTCTCTCCATTTTTGTAAATTATTTACAGTTCTTGGAAGATGCATGCCTCCTGTAAAATAACAACATAAGTTCGAGTGCGTTGGGACATGGACAAGTTCAATGTCCTTGGTATGTCGTGAAATCCTTTAAATGACCTTTATTACGTTCTGTAATTTTTGTGAGTACATTATGCAATCTTATGCTTTGCGTCGTAGAATGATATAACAAATGCTTTTAATTATCTGAATCAGAAATGGGATGGATTTGAAATGAAGAATGTGACTTTGGAGTTGCATGAGGCAGAAATTTACAAGAGGAAAGACAAACACAACAACTGGAATGTGAATGAAGAGAAAGATGACAAAGTCTTTGTTGCATTTGAGATGGACACCATTCCTGAGAGAAGGCCATTCCTTTTATCCAGGGACTTCGTCTCTGTCAGGCCTTCAGGCACGAAAGCCGAGCCATTCCAGGTTAGCCTTCTGCACTTCTAGCTCAATTAACTCTGATGTATCTCATTTAGTGTACAACAATAAGAACTTCTACTATATATCATCAAAGGGTACATTTTGTGTTGAAAGATTACATATATATATATCCATTCTTTTTTTTTTTTTTTCACATTATTCTCATGTCCCTTTAGCATGTGTTTGAATCTCATTGGCTCATTCCACTCACATTATCATTACACTTAAAACAGGGTCTTATCTATCGCGTGGTAAAGAGTAATCTCGTGTTGGTTGAATTTGGAGAAGATTTTCATTCTCAGCATTACTCAACATGCCAATACGATGTCAAGTTCTCATTCAACAGAGTTTGTTTAAAACGGGCACACCAAGCAACTGCAGCCGCATCGGATCCTTTATTCAGGAACTTTCTCTTCCCCAATTACATTCCTCAAAACAGCCTTCTTGTTACACAACTTCAATCAATCAATCCAAAACTTGACCGGGAGCAAGTCTCTGCTGTTCGTCAGATTTTAAGCCACCAAAACCCACTGCCTTATCTCGTGGAGGGCCCACTCTCTGTAAATAAAGCAAAGCAATTGTCAAGAACCGGAGTGGTTGTATGTGAAGCAGTACTCCAAATTTATCGAACCTGTCCTTCATGCCGGATTCTTATATGTGCTCCTACAAATAGCACATGCGATGTGATTACAAGAAGCCTGAAGAAGGAGATTCTAGAGTCTGATATGTTTCGAGCCAATGCTGCCTTCCGGGAGTTGGATGGGGTTCCTTTAGACATCCTCCCCACTTGTGCTTATAAAGGGGAATGCTTTACTTGTCCTTCACTAGAGGAGCTTCGGAAATTTAAGGTCATTTTATCGACTTTCATGAGTAGCTTTCGTCTACGCAATGAAGGTATAATGGCTGGACATTTTAGCCATGTTTTCCTGGTGGATGCCTCGTCTGCCACGGAACCAGAAACTATGGTGGCTCTGGCTACTCTGGCAAATGAGAGGACAAGGGTAACAATAGCTGGTGCACCCGGAAACCATTCAGGTTGGATCCGTTCCAATATTGCGAGAGAGAAGGGGTTGATGACTTCATTCTTTGAGAGACTCCGGGAAAGCACGCTGTATAAGAGTCTTGATTCAAAGGTTATCACACGGATGGAATAACCAGTTACAACTCTCTGTTGTTTTGGTGAACCTTAGCTGCTAGTCATGAACGAAGGATGCAAACACTTATTGTGGTTTTTTGTGTGGTGTATTTACTTCATGTTTTTCCTGTTGTTTTCTATACATCCACAGATAATGCCTAGTGTTCCTCCCCCTGTATGTCAGATTCATCATTTGCTTCCCTATTTCGTGTTATTGTAATACTGTACTTCCCGTGATTTTACATTGTAAATCATCGTCAGCTAATACGGGCTAATGAGTGAAACATCTCTGGTTTCAACCTTGAAAGCAACTGATCAGCTATTCTCTTAGTTTCATGCATGCTTTGGAGGGCGGAACGTAAGTATAGAACCTTCAGCTCCCAACGGGAAGTTGACAGCCAAAATTATTTGGTTTGGGGAATCAGTTTGATCAATATCCCTAGCTCATTCAAATGGAGCTATTCATGCTCTACAATTGAATGCCTCGAAATGCAAGGTCAGCTAAACCTTATCAGTTTGAGAACAAGAAGGGCAGTATCCTGCTCTGGCTGAACAACCCCACCAAACAAACAAAGTGTAGGAAAATATAGTGGGTATACGGAATACCTTATATGGATAACAATATGATGTATGGATCATCTTTGCTTGCTTTACGAGCTTTTCACGCAATACATGCAATATACCACCAATCAATCCAAGACCTCTTTTGTGTCTTCCTCGTCGTACAATAGTGGACTACTAGAGTTCAATACAAAGAGTACACGTTCTAAATCCTAAGGCACTGAGATGGTAACCCTAGAGAGAACTAGAGAGATAAAGTAATTTAGAGAGACAGACTAATAATACGTAAGTTCTCTCTTGATATATTGTGTGTATAACATATATACACCATGATAAAGATAAGACCTACTTATCTTTATTTTTATCTTTATCTTTATCTTCAAGGAATTCAAATCTGATAAGGATAACTCATTATATCCTTATCAATAGAAGGTAAAATATATACTGAATATATATCCATGTGCCCATATGGACATATCGTGGGCTCCATGCTATATCTCCCACTTGGACATAAGGGGCACCCATAATCTCATCTGATAAATTTCTCATCTTGTTCAGCTCATTATACAAGAAATGGAACGTGCGACAGACGAGAAAGGTAACGGTGAGGAATGTTATATTAAGTTACCATCCAACTAACATAACATTACAACTCAATCATCTCGTGTATATCCCAAATCACCAAACCACACCAGATCTTACGCCTCTAACCTCTCCTATAACTAATACAGAGTCATGCAAGACCTCTTAATGCATTTGTGCTCATGATTATATCAAAAACTAATATTAACATGATTGCTTAGGCTATGAGTAACAAATTATAAGTGTGATGTCAAATGATTTTTCCTTAGCCATTTATATCAATCCATCTAAACTCAGTTGCTTTCCTAGACATGCCCCGCTAGATCATATTCCTCTAACCCTTGGATAACATACTAAAGTAGAAACCTCAAGCTTCAAATTCATGACATAGTGCTAAGTCTCAAAGGGTATAGACTTGGACTTAAAGTCCATAAGGCTCACACAGTGACAAAGCAGTGATCTATTCTATCACTCCCACAATGGTCATTTTATAACACATAAAGTATGATATGTATGTTATGATGGAGCTCCCACTTAGGGTTTGTCACACTCTAACACCATACGAATCTTAGTCTAGTCGCTCTTACTAGTGCCTAACTTGAGTTTCTCGAGAATCTCAGATCCGGCTTTTTACAGGCTTCATAGAGGTGTGGATAACTCTATGTTTGACTCATACACTCTCATCTTAGCTTTTAATAAGGTGACATTTAAATAAATAAACATCAACCCTTGCTTGCTTTCTAAGTGTTAAGTAGATCACATTATCATGGTACCTATGTGATCATTTAGTGTCTTATTCTGCTTGCTATCTCAACTCCAGGGCGACCGCCTTTGTGAGAGGGCCGATCATAAAGTCTAGTGACATCTACTTATAATACAAGATATGTGCACTAACTAAATCAAGTATCAATCATGCCCATTAAATGAAAACTCATCTCATAATGCATAAGATATAATCCAAAGCGTCCATTAA